>CAJNSZ010000356.1:96587-108308 GCA_905329745.1 Rotaria sp. Silwood2 | reverse complement strand
CTATCTTTTTATTCTGCTTTTTTATGATAAAATTTCTGTCATTTTCTGCTTTTTATAAATGATTTTCTGCTTTTTGGACTTCAAAAGGTGGCAGCACTGATTCTGATAGAGAATGAAATTTTCTGTCTAATAAGTTTATTTTTGACTAGTTTTGTTCGAACTTTGATAGAGTTTCAAATCCAAAACTGATTTTTACGGCTTCCAAAGAGTACTTCAGATCTTTCTTATTATCCGAGCACTTTTGAAAAGTAATATGATATTTGTAATCAGCACACATAGCGCTATCGAACTAGATGGACTTCTGATGAAGCCGCGAAAAAAATTTCTTTTTCGAATCCTAAGCGGGACCCCAGGGGTCAAAAAATTGAGTTGTGATAAAATGCAAAATAAACTTGTGAGAAATAATCAGGGGTCAATGTTGATTATCGGGCTAATAAAATTAGGCCGATCTTGTCTGGGATGCTGTCAGGGGCGTTGCGAAGAGGTCGAAGCAGGAGGGGAGTCAGTCCTAAAATCGGAGAAAGTCAAAAAGTGTTCTCTTAACTGAAATTTTTGCCGAATCAGAATTTTATAATACATTTCTCCAAAATCGCAGAAAATCGTCTACTCATTTTCTCCAAAATTGGATATTTCCGGATTCAGAGAAATATATTCAACACTATTTTATAAATTCGCAGAAAATTCAAGTTCGGAGAAAATTTTTGGGCGATTCTCGAGAAGTATATTATACAAATTTCTCCAAAATCGGAGAAAATTGCTTTGTAATTTCCCCAAAATCGGAGAAAACATGGTAGTTAATTCCCCAAAATCGGAGAAAATACCAGCCAAAATTTTCCGGAGCAGGAGGGGATTACTCCCTATCCCGCCCGGTCGCGCCGCCCTGGATGCTGTATCCGTAATTTGACACACCTCCTTTCTGAGAAAAAATGCATCATTTTGGTTAGAATATGACTTTAACTACAAACTGTTATTTTGGTTGATCTTTGTATTGAAGTACATCTATTTATATGAGCAAAATTGATTTTGGCAGATGAATAATTTGTAAATGCTCGAAAAATGACCATTTTGAATCGAAAACAGTCTGAAATGGAAGTACTATACTCCATACGAGTCACTGGATGCCGCAAATGAAGTACATAATAATTCATTTTTTAGTAATTCGTATTAATAGCTACGGTATGATCTAGCAGGATCTATGAAGGTCTATCGGAGTCAGTAGGTTCTATTAGACCCATATATATGTCAAACTTAAAGTTGAATTCAATTGAAGTTTCAGCTTGGAAGTTTTAAACACAGATACACTGCATCCTTCTCTAGGTGGGTGCAGCGAATTTGTTGAAACTTGTATAGTAGTTCTTCAATGGAATTCAAGTTTGAAGATTGACATTAATGGTAGGAGTATGACGCAGTTTGATAGATTCTTGAAACAAGTCTCTTATATAAAATATAGCAATTATAAATTTATTTGTGCCATGAACTCATGCAAGTTTGCTGTTCTTGACAGCTATCCATTCAATACATAATTGCTTCAGTGTAAAAGGCGAATGGGATACATAGATCAGACATTTTTAATGATTCTTGGTGATTTTCAGTGATTTTATCTAATTCCTATTAGCTAGTAATGGTTGTATAAATTTCTATTGGTATTTCATGTGAAGCATGTTTTTATGAAACACAATTGGTAATGAGTGTAGAAGTTGTTGGACGAAAAATCTGTATTCGTCATTAAAGAGATTTTATCGTTCTTTTCTCTTCTGCCTCTATAAGCAATATAATCCTCTTACATTCAAAAAGGAAAGAGAAACGGTCAAAATCAGGTAAAATGTTTCGTCTTTGACAGACTTATGTTTCTTCACCTAGAGAAATATCAGTAATCTAACAGAACTTCTTTCGACATGCATTAGCAAGCCATAAATTACTGCAATTTTATTTAAACTCAGATTTTTAAATTGATAAACTTGTCTCTGTTCCGTAATAGCTGTCTCAGATGTTTTAAGTTTTGAGAATATTCTTAATCTTTGTATGTTAGTTCAAAAAAAAACTATGCAAATCAATCTAATGATGAATGGATTGGCTTTTAAATACTATAACACGACACCTAACGGTAAAGGTATGATGTAAAAATCTCGAAAACACAAAGTTTCGAAAAACATTTTCTCGAAAGAAAACAATTTCTCAGAAGAAACAATTCTCCAAATTGACAAATTTCGAACAAATGAATGTTGAACAGGGTGTGGGTGCAGAGAATATTAACACATGCACCCACACCCACACCCTTTGATTTTCGTAATTTTAACTGTTCGAAATCCTATTTTCTTCGATATTTTGTATTTTGAGATTTTACATTTTCGATGTTTTCTTTTTCGAGATTTTTACAGTAATCCACGGTAAACGGGAAGAGAGAGTGTATTGATTTTTAAGCGTATGACGATATGACAACGGCAGAATTGGCAAAAAAAACAGTGCATTACTGCTGACGTCGACAGCATGATCATACACACCTGCACACCTCTATATGCGATAAAAGTAGTGCATTAATTTTTCTTTCGACGCCAACGTCTTCCCACGTTGCTTAACTTTATTTGACTTGTTACTCACCTTTTATATGAGAAGCAGACAATATTTATACACAACAACACTAGCAAGTATACAAATCATTTCGCTGATTTTTTAGCACTCGATTTGGTCATATCTTAGTGTAACGAAAGTGTGTGTGTGGAGGTGGGGGGGGGGGGAGGAATGCAGTAAACATCCTCACTTTCTCTTTCACTGTATGTCTGGAAATTTTGCTAGCTGGAAGTCTTTATTTCTGTTCTGAGCCGGTTAGAAGTGATGTCGCCCATGTGAAAACGTCTCACAGAAGCTCACTAAACCCAGATACAAAGATCTTGTGAACTATTAGTTTTGCAACAACTATTGCAGTTAAAATATCTAGGTTTTGCACAAAACATTTTACTGAGACGTATTTACACGCTTTAATGACAGACTCGCTTTAAAATCATTCAAATATGTCACAAAATCTACAATTAGAAATATCAAAAGCTTACCAGCACCGTCCCTAACAGAATGAAAATGTAGGACTCAAACACACTTACCCTCAATATCACAGCAAATTTTTACAGACGAAAATGTCTCAGTAAAACTTCAGAAAACATCGAGTTCAATAAGTTTCCATCACTTTAATCTATTCAGATATTTTGTGCATTCACTCACTTTTGAAACTCTCTTCTATCCCGGTCAGCTGTCGTTGTTGTGTCTCTATTTTAAAAATTACTGAATAAAACTGGCTACTTACTATTGATTGTATGTCTGACTGTCTTAAGGACAATTTTTAAAGGATCTTTAATTTAGATAAGGGAATCTATTACAATTTACATTCATAGTTCTCACAGGTATGTACTTTTGAAAATGAAACTAGTATTTATTGTACAGATTATTATTATTCATTAATTTATCATTCGACATCTTAGTGAAATTTTCCATCTAACACGTTGTTCAACCTATATAATCCAACTAGAAGTTTTTACGATGGCAGCTTATGACGAAAACCTATCACGCCTAATTGATGACGCAAAAGTAAAATTTAACCAATATGCTGAAACTCAAAAAGACTTCCAAGCTCCACAAGCACACATCAATATTGAAATAGAGTCGAACGAAACTACCAAAGTACATATGGAAGTGCAATATAAAGGAACACAGTATTACTTTGAATCAATACAAGAAAAAGATATAAACAATATTTACCATTACTTAAATAGTCAACCTTCGGTAAGAGCAAAATATGCTAATGGTAATATTATTTCTCTTGCGGCAACAACTGCAAGAGTAAATACACTCGTCAACAGATTTCAGAACAAAAACTCGCCTCTATATCTCTATAGTGGATTCGTAGTTTCTGATTCTCAAACGGAAACGTTTTTGGGTGTTGTTAATTTAGGAGGTGGATCCGAACCCGGTACTTCAGAAATGGCTCGTTTGAACAGAATAGAATGTTGGAGTCGTCCACCAGATGCAGTTTCAACTTATGCAGTTACGGATGCTAACACTATTAATAAAAAAACATATTCTGGTATTGGTACAGTAGAGACATGTACTTTATTGCAATATGCTGCTCGATTAAAACAGGCAGGCTATGAAGTAAATGATCATCCACTTAAAGCAGTAGTTGCTACGGCAAGAGTGGAAAATGAAGGTTCCTGGAAATCTAATGCCAAAGCTGGAATGACACTGTACGATGTTAACGTTGTTTCTGGTTATGGATCAAATTTACGCTATCAATTACGAAAAAATGTGTAATTCACCAAATTGTTGTATAGAGATTAAGTAATTTCTCTGCATAAAAAATTGACAATATTTTTCAAAGATACATATTGTTTCTAGTTCTTGCTTCAATATAAATAACAACCATGCTACTAAAGTGAAAAGAAATATTTCTTTTCATTCACTTAAGGTTTTTCAGGTAGAAGGTGAGAATGTTTCAGAGAATCTTACGATAAAAGTAAAAAGCTATCATAGTACGTGTCGATCTTACCAGATCTTATTAATCTCTTATGTAAATATGAAATAATAAAATATTAAAATGAAACATTCTTTTGGCAGTGGTTGGGGTTGGTTGCTAATAGATGATCCATACCTACATCCTAAATCGATACGAATTCTATCCATTAGTGCATTTGATTTATCTTCATGGTAAGCTTTCTCTATAATCTCTATTTCAATGTCCCAATATTTAATTCAATTCACTGAGACCAAGTCATTATTACCCATTTCAAGATAAAACCAGGATGAGCATTTTTGGCATAACTCGGGATAGAAACAAGATAGAGATCTATGATTTTCCACGTTCGAAAGAGGAGATGATACTGTATCGAATCTTGAATATCATGTTCTTCTGATAAGTTTTCTCAGGGTCTCTCGCCAACTTTTGTTTTTAAATTTAGGCTTTTAACTAGATTTATAAGATAGATATTTCGTCAAAAAATCGAAAAAAAGTTAATCTTTTTTTGAAAATTTGGTCGATAACATGTAATATAATGTTAATAACTCATGATGGGCTGAAGAACCTGGTATTCAGGATTCGATGTCATTTCATCTTCTCTTTCAACCAGTGTAAACGTCAGATCTCTATCTGGTTTCTATCAAAAATTATGCAAAACAAAAACCATTCTTCTTTTACTTTGAGATAGATAATAGTTGCTATTTCTCACCATGGTCTGACATTGGACTTATAATACCAAAATACAACTTCGTCTTTTGGAACTTGCATATTTCAGAGATAAAAAACTCCTCACAAAATGAACTTCTCGCTCACTTTTTGAAAACACCTTTTCACTTCCTGTATACCTTACGAAAAGAGAGAATATATAGAAGAATCAATTGCATAAGAGTGAGAGTAAGTGCAAAATACGACTAGCAGTAGCTGTGTATATTCATCGATATTTATTCCTTTTTTCGTCGTTCGTTGGCATATTCCAAGAACCAAGTGTGTGTTATTTTTATATTTCTTCGTGTAAATCGAAACAACGGATTCATGTGCGATACAATTCAAACATGCAGTTTTACTTACATAAATTATCGTACCAATTTGCCAATTCGTGCTCTTGGGGTCGAACGATCGTGGGAATATTTGAAAGAAGAATTCAATCGAAAACGTGACGGTCTTCCCGAGGCCAAATATTATGAAGTTTTTGGACCAGAGTCTCAATTGCTTGCCGTTGTTGGCAATTAAGTTTATTATCATCATGATAATAAATGGATGGCTTACGACAGTGCATGTGATATTAGCTATGGAATCATAAATTTTTGACGATTAACTTTTTTTGAAATAAAGAGCTACAGAATATTAAATTCTTGTAGAAAAAACTTATAATATATTAATTCTGATATCAGGAAGAGTGGGTGGGTGTGGAGTGTGGGTTTTCGATGCAAATGTAGGCGTATGTGACGGCATGGATTTTTTGTTTATCTACGCAACGAATCACATCCACACGCTGGAATTAAAGTAATAGATTGTGCTGCAAAACTTGCCGGTATTTAGCCTGTAGAAAACGTTTGACGAGTATTAAAAGCGAAATTATGACGACGAGAATACAATCATATTAAATAATTGAAAAACGACAGTGAGATAGAATGAAATAAATTTAGTGTTTATTTATGTTGACGAATGATAGATAAAATACTAGCACGATGAAAATTAAGTAGTAATTGATCATGGTGAGGGTCAAATACAGAAAAATGGATCACTTGATTTTGTGTTATTTTTTATTTCTAAAAGTTGTATTGTCTGTAAAATGAAAAGCAAGATGACGAGAAAAATTGAAAAAGTCGTTCATGAAAATGTTGTTATCGGTTCTCGCCCATAGTAAAAGTTATACATCTCAACCTTTGTAGTTTTGTATTACTAAACATATACAATAATGTGCCAAGTTGTCAAAGAGTTTGCTTTTGTTCAATGCGAGCACGACGAATTCTAAAATTGTTTGAAAACTTCCGGGACACTCCTTATATATGATCAACAATCTTTGTTACAAGGTTGTCTAACACGAATAAACTTAAACGATATTTATTCAGAAGCTTGCATGTTTCACTTCACAAGAACACTTATCACAATTGATACCATTTAATAAAGGAGAGAATTCTGAACCTAATAAAAGCAAATAAGCAGCTAAGACAAGTCATGGAGAATTCATAGAAAGGTCAAGTGAAACCAGCGTAAAAAAACAGCATTGCAAACCAAAACACCATTTTTGATCGGACGAACTCTCGAATTTGGTATATGCTTTAATATAGAATGAAATTCTGCATATGATATAGCCAATTAGACAGACAGCAAAAGTCATAGAGAGAATTTGGACAACACTTGCAGCCGCAACCGAGTCAAAACAAAGCATTATTTCATGCCGAAACCTCATCTTTTGCACTATGACTGCCATTGAAATTGGTACTATCCGACAGGAAATAAAATTCTGCATCCAATACAATCACTTCGAGAGCCAAAACCAGTCAATGTGCAAATTCGGATTAGGATAAACTTGAGATTCACCTTGAGAACATGGTCTGATGTCGAATATTTCAGACTAAAATCACATTTTTTTTTTGCTCAAATATCCCCTTCGAAAATAACATCATTGAATAGAAAATAAAGTTCTGCACGTAATCTGAGCAACCTGTGCTCTACGCAATTCCTTTAATGTTTAGTTAATTTTATTCTTCAATTTATTATTATCATGAGTAATCGAAACAGCATCAGATACTCCGTTCAAATATATACTTCATCTTAGAATATTGTTTTAGTCGTTTCCTATGTACGCATCAATTACAGACAGACATTTTTGCACTCTTTTATTCACACATTGAAGAAGGTAACAGTTGTTTTAACAGCATGGATTAGTATAGAACCTTTTTGTCGCAGGAAGCTTTTATATCTGAAATCAAAACAAAACATATCACTTACGCTATATACGTGAATTACGCTATGAATACCTGGAGTAAAAAGCTTAACATAATGCCAGTAACAGCCTAAGTGTAGACCTCACTAAACACATAGCAAATTAAAATAAGACTCTATGTTAAATTTCATTGGATACATTCGTGTTTGATGGGATACATATCCAATCTGTTATTGGGACTATAGTAAGCTTTTTACTCCTTGTATTTATTGTGTAACAAAGTTGAAGATTTTTTAAGAAATAAAATCAATTTTGATTTCAAATATAAAAATTTCGTATGGAAAACGATTTCTTAAAAATGAACAATGTTGAAACAACTTTTAACTTCTTCTATCGGTGGATAAGACCGTGCACTAAGATCATTTAGCTGCGTATTTTCTGGCTTTCCGTTCTCGATATCATCGCTACAGAAAATGATAACTTTCGATTCGTATTTCTAGTAACTGAAAAACAAAGAAAATTCACGAAGAACTACATAAATGAGGTGTGATGTGATTTCAATTAATATAAGAACGACAAATGACTTTACCTACAGCTGATCCTATTAGACTAGCTCGTATAAAAATTTAAGAATTTTTGAACTCAGTCTATTTCGATGATATATGGAATTTTTAAGCTGTAAGCCCTTTTCTTACATAGTATATGCAACATATATGACGTCTTTATGTTAGGCTATAAACATGAACTGTTTTTATGTTAGATCTAATTCACTAAGGTCTACACAATGCACAAAATCCCGAAAGAGAAGTGTACTGATAATTGGGAATGTTTTCACATGGTCAACAGCAATATAACTTGATCAGTCTTTATTGAAAATAGCGTTTTACTCGACTTTTTATTTACCAAAAAATATAAACATCAATAAAAAAATGTTGATGTTAAATATCAACAAAACTATTGAAAAACTTTCTTGTTAAATGATATTCATTGATATCCATCTGTTGATTCTTCCAAATCATCTTTTTTCAATTCAACATCATCACTATAATAAAGTTTGCCAGGAAAATCATTAAAAAAATCTTGATGACATAGAGGAGGTTCAGATGGTGACGGCGGTGATGGTGTTGGATGTTCTTGAATAGGTTCAAGTGTAATACTATTCGTACTACTACGTCGGCGCACACGTCGAAATCGTTCTAATGCTGAACGTGTAATACGTCGTGTTAAACGATGAGCTAATTCTCGTTCTGTTTCTGCTGGATTAGTATTTTCATCTTCGGCTGCTGCTGATGATGTCTAATCGAAAAATAAATAAATAAATTTCATCTGTGCAAAAAACAAGATTATTTATCATATACTTTATCATAAGCTAAATATGAATATTTTTTTAATAGATCAAAACACGTTTGTAATTTCTCTGCTTCTTCTTTTTCACAATTTGTTCCTTTATCTTGAATTAATTGTTCAACAAATTGAATAGCATTTAAATGTTGATCAAGTTGAAGAAAAAGAAGTACTAATTCATCTGCTTGTAAGTATTTTTTAGGTGCATAATTAATTATATCGACAGCAAATTTAACAGATGGATATTGATTAAATAGTTTCGTAAGTAAATCTTGCATTGATGGAATAGAATCAGAAATAGATATGAGATAATCCAAACATCGTTTTGATGAATCTAATAGAAGAATATATATTATGACAGAGCTAAACAAGTCCGAGTTATTCATTCAAAAAAAAACACACAAAAAGTGATAATTCAACACTAAAAATCAGTTTCAGAAAACGCTAATGATTTTTCCGCAGGAAGAAAATCTCAGTAGTGAACTTATTAAACTTGTCAGAAAAATCATGTGTATTCTTGCCACATCAACATCAGTTGAACATGTGTTTTCTCAAAGCAGCTTGTTAATGAAGTCAGATCGTTCAAATTTTTAACAAGCTAAAATTTGAATTTTAACGTCTGTAAAGTGCGATAAGACATTAATTTAAATGTTAATAAATATTTTTTGCTTCTATACAACTTCAACTTTACGTCTTTAGTTATAAAAGTTGATGGTTTTTTTTACTCTCTTGTGGAACTATATACTAGGATATTGGTAAAATCCGCTCTGACTTACTCTAATCCACTATGAGCGTTGTTCTGCTTAGGACATATACCAGTCGAAAGTATCTTTTCTTTTTTAGCTTCTTGATATTGTTTCCAGAATGGCTCAAAGTATATTCTACTAATACTCATATGAAAAAGAAGAGTTGCCTTTATTATCCTTACATTCTTGATACAGTTTATGGGAGTTGTGTCATTTTCTTTTATGTAGAACTATTCTTATTTTGTTTTTGTGCATTAAAACTCTAAACAAGATATTGTTTCATGAAAAACTTGTTGTGAACATTCTTTATAAAAACAAAAAGACTTTAGTAAAAATAACTTGATTCACTTCATTCTATATTATAAAGAATGATTATCTCTTTAATTTACCTGTTTGTAAAAGACACGAAGCAACTTCATAATAAGCATTAACTTGACGATAAATAAATTCAGCTAAATCTAAGGCATTTAATCGTTCAACAAGTTGAGCCATTTCAAAAGAACAGGTCAATCTATAATAAATCAAGCATAGAAGACATTTCTTTTGGTTTTTTGAAGACAAAAGATCGATAAACCTTTCTTCAGCTATCCATTTATAAAGAAGTTCAAGATGATTTTCACTACATGCTGCTTTAGCACATTCTAATGACATAATCATATCAGGTATAAATGGTGCTTCAAGAGCTGTTTCAGCTAATACTTTACAATGAAAAAGCCATGGACTAATATCTTCATTTGATGGTTTTTTAAGTGCTAAATTTTAAAAACAATATTACTTATATTTTATTGTTTTATATGTTATATTTAACCTTTAAATTTCAATAATGTTTCCATATTTCTTAATACTCCTTTGGGACTACATGCTGCTACATAAGATGCTTCTTTATAATTTCCTTTTTCCATCATATCCATAAAAATTTCAATATGATCTAATAACATTCCTGCTTCTTTATCATAAAATGATCCACTATCAATATCATCGTCATCATTTTCACCTATGAATAATCAATAATTAAATTTTTTTATTTTTTTTTTTTGTAAAAAAAAAAACGAAAAGAGAAAAAGTATACTTTTTGGAAAAATATTAGATGATTCATATATTGCATTCATTATAATATCTTCTAATAAAGTTGAATCAATTTTCATTGTTGATGATGTTTGTTTTTCTTCTGTGAATGCTTTAATAGTTCTCCATGCAAGATGATATAGACGAAGACGATTACGTAATGTTAATCTATGTTCACGTTGTTTATCTAAATCAGATAGTTTTTGTTCGAAGAACTTTTGCATTTCAATTCGTTTGTCTTTTTTTGTATATTTAGTTGAAGCATTTTCTTCAAGACGTAAATATTTATCTCGAAGAAAATCACGATATTTTTCCAATGCTTTTAAATCTGTTTCTTCAGCAAATGTTAAACCTATCAATAGAAATCGATAGAATATTGATAATAAATAAAACAAGAAGTTAATTTGAACCTGGTATACGTCGATGACCAGTACGTGGTTGTGAAGAATTATCAGTATTTTTAATAGTTTCTTTAGCTGATTTTGTTTCATCGTTTTCTATTTGAGTCAATATTTCAGTAATTTCTTGCTCAATTTGTTTATTTTCTTGTTCTATAATCGCAAGTCTGTTAATGAAATTTAACACGATTTTTTTTTGCGAATGTTTTATTTAACATACTTGTCTTCTAATTCCATACATCGTTTTTGTCGAAGTAAAAATGTTTTTGGTTGTAAAACAAGACGATGAAGATCAGCACTCATTGCTTCTACTTCATCAGCACCAGATTCAAGTGCACCAATACATTCTTCATATTCTTGTTTGATGGCTCGAAATAATGGTCGATAAAGAGCTGATTTCTCAATAATCTTTATTATCAAGAGAAATAAATTATTATTTTTTGAGTAATTTCTATTTTTTTTTTGCAAAAATAAATAATAAAAGAAATTTACTTTTTCAAAAGCTAATCGAAAAATTGCAAAACGTTCTTTTGATGGATTATCACCAACTTTAGCCGATTCATTTGTCATAAAACGATTTAATTGCATAAAGAAATTACGATCTCGTGATGTTAATGGTACACTATCATTTGATTTTACATCGGATAAATCAATATCCATGATTGTTTATTAATAATGTGTCTCTGATTATATTGTTGCTTGGAGACCTCTTTCAATGAAATGATTTAAATGACAGAATGTCATAAAGATAGATTTTTTAATGGCATTTTTTTAAAT
>CAJNSZ010000356.1:44561-96577 GCA_905329745.1 Rotaria sp. Silwood2 | reverse complement strand
ATCTATCTTTATGACATTCTGTCATTTACATCATTTCATTGAAAGAGGTCTCCATGCAACAGTATAATCAGAGACACATTATTAATAAACATTTGAATAGTTCTTTCTAAAATAATGGATTTCTTTGAAATTAAAAGTATTTTTATTAAAATAAAATCGAAAAATTTAGCGACATCTAAAGAAAATAAATTTATTGGAGAATAGTTATACCATCTTCTATTGACATATGATTCAGATAGACACACAAGTTATCGTCAACACGTAGTCTTCCACAATACTATTAATACCTGTTACTTTTATTGAAAAACTTAACCAATAATGTCTAGCTGGTGGAATAAAACAAGTGCCAGTAATTTTACTCGTGGTTTAACTTCAATAACAGGACAATTATCAAGTAATCTTAAAGATATTTTAACAGAAGCTAGTGAAGAAAATTATGATCCAACAGCTGAATTAACTCGAGCTCGACAACAAATTGAAGATCTTGATTTACGAAAACAAGCATTAATGGAAGAAGTATTAATGAAAACAAATTCTTTATTTTTTTACTTTACGATTTAATATGAAAATTTTCTATTTAGTGTACATCATTAAAAAAACAATGTGATGAAGTTACTATGCAAAAACAAGCAGTAGAAATTAAATCTGATATGTTATTAGCTGAGAGTCGTCGAGTTCTTGAAGAAAAAGATGTAAGTTTATAATAATTGTTATGAATGGCAATGAAATATTTCTACTCGTACTTTTCTGTCGTCTATACGAAAATCTGTATACTTAATTATAGCAGACAGAGGTACAGAATCTGTAACTAAACCAAAAAAATCAACGAAGAGAAACTTTTCCCTACCATCATTTCAGCAACGATTTATTATGACTAAACTATAGACTTGAAAATTTACATGTTAGATGTAATTCACTTTTCTTATGAAATTTGCACTAGTTGCTTCCAACCGTGACTGAAGCATCAAGGACGAGAATGAGAGTTATAGGGGTTTGAAACTGAAAATTGAAGCTAGCAGCATCACAAAGTTTGCTAACTCATTACCTTGTCTTGGACAGTTTCGTCATGGTGTATGACAAACAGTTTATTATGAAAAACAAAAGTTAACTTAAGCAATGATGCAAGTCTACTAAATGCTCTAGTACTGTTCACATTTGGAAAACATAATAAAGGAACATAAAATGTAATATAGGACATATGCATGTCAAAGAAAATATCTACTGAATGATGAAACGAATTAAACAAAGCACAGTGGAATTATACTCTATGCGTGTAGGCATATACAGGTAGATTCTGCAGGTACTTAATATGAATTTTATGTCCGAATTTTACACATACAGAATAAATTCGATGGTTTCCATTATAGTATTTATATTGATATTTAGTTGGAAATAATATAATAAAGTAGAGTTCTGTTAAAGTCAAGTTAGTTAACTATAAATATATATGTATCTAATATTGCCATAAACTCTAACTCGACGTACTCAACTTGCCAATCATTTTCCTTATCTTAATTATTATTTATTATATTTAGAATGAATTAAAACGACTTCGAGAAAGTACAAGTACTGTTACATGGAATAATCCTAACGATTTAAACAATACTTGGACTGATATTCTTGAAGGTTAGGTTTTATATTTGAATATAATTTTCAATAATTTAAATATTCTTTAGATGATCAACCTGAAATAAATGAATATCTTAAATATCAACGAACAATACGTGAATTAAAAGATGAAAATAGTCATTTACGAGATGAAATGGTAAATTTACGAAAATCATTGAAATCACAATCATCTGAAAAAAATCAAGTATAAACATTATAGAATTATTTTCTTTTAGAAAACAAAAATAAAAAATTTCCTTTTTTGTTTTCTATTAAAATTTAGTATCGACGAGAAGATGATATAATTCAAATTGAACAAATGTATTCCGCACAAATATCTAAATGTCGTCAAGAATATGATGAACAAATTCATAAATTACAATTACGTATTAAAGAACTTGAAGATTGGAATGAAAATCATCAAGGTTTGATTTTTGTAATTTTAAAAGATTTTCTTTTTGAACTTTTTTTTTCTTTTTATTATATAGAAGATGAATTAAGAAAAACAATGGAAGTACAAAAAGAAGTTGTATGTTTAACATTTAATTTAATTAGAAAAAAAAAATAATAATAATAACTTATTTGTTATTATTTCAATAGGATGAAGTTGATAAAGATCTTCTTTCACAAGAACTTGAACAAGCAAATAATAAATTAAATTGGTATAGTGAAAAATTAAAAGAATATATTAATTTACAAACAAATATTGATTCATTAATATTACAAAATAAACAATTAGAAAATGATTTACAATTAGAACAACAAAATAATAAATTAAATTTAGAACGTATTAATCAAAATGAAGAAAAAATTCTTCAATTACAACAAGATATTGTTCAATTACATTCCAATAAAAATCATCAAGAACAACAAAGTAGAAATATTTCTTATTTTATTTTCATTTATTTATTTAATATTTTAGCTGATAATAATAATGATGATGTTGATGATGATTTAAATCGTCTTCTTAGTGAAGAACGACAACGTTGTGATGCTCTTGCAGCTGACAATGATTCAATGTTTCATCTTCTTGAAGAAACTCGTTCACAAAATTTACAAATTGAAAATAATTTAAGAGAAAAATTTCAAGATGATATTCAAAATAAAGATAAACAAATTGAACAATTAACTTCTCAAATAAATTCTCTTCAAGATCAATTTCAAAAACAAATTAATCTTCAAGTAGAATATTTATTATAAGCGATTCTTTTATTTTTATTTTTATTTTTAGAAAAATGAACAAGAAACTTTCGATGAACAAATTAATAATCTTCGAGAAGAAATTCAAACAAAACAAAAACAAATTGATATGGAGGTTAATAATCAATATTGATCTTTTATCAAACATATTTTATTGTTTCTCTTTTTCTGTTTTTTAGAAAAATGAGCATGAAAAACATATTAATCATTTAAATGAAGAAACGAATCATTTAATATCACAAATAAATAATCTTCAACAATTTAAAGATGAACAATTAGCAAAACAAATCGAGGTTAGAAATAAAAATTTAATTTTCAACATTATTTTATTTTATTTATTTATTTAATAGGAAGAAGAAAATCATTTCAAAGAATTTCATGTACGAGAAATGCTTGAAAGACAAATAATTGAACTTAATGAAGATTTACAAACAATAGAAAGTGAAAAAAATGAACTTAATAATCAAATTGATGAACTTAAAGAGCAATTACAATTAAAAGATAGACAAATTCAAACAGCTGAAGTTAGTAAACAAACTTTAACATTATCATCTTTTAGTAATAGAACTTCTCTTTTTTTTCTCAAAACAAAAAAATTGAAATATATAAAATTACACATACTCTATCATTACAGTTAATCTTCTCTCAAAGCAGTTCAATACATTGAGAAAATAACTTTAATAGCAAACAATTAATTCCTTTAATGAGTTCATTTGAACTATAAAAGATCTACTTTTTCCTATTTAGATGAAATATTCAATTTATTTTTTTTACTAACAGTTGTAGAACTAAAGTTTTGTCAAAGTATAACATTACACAAATCTAAGCGTCAATGTTAATTTTTTCTAATACAGGATGTCATCAAAGTTCATCCGAAAAGTTTAAACGATTAACTCTTAAACAGTTCAAGTGATTTATATGTATTTTTTAAAATAAAATTATAGTATATTCTTTAAAGTTTTATTTCATATAATTTGGTTTTAACAAATTTTCAAAATGATTCTCATCAAGTGAAATACATAACATCATCCTTTTCGAATTAACTCATTTCCGTTATCGATCCTTATGCTGAATCCAACCAAATTTTTATACATGTCTTTTACACATAGGTTTTCGCTTTATATTTAATAATAAAGAATTTACATTAAATTCCTCTGATTGTTGATATTTTCTAACATTCTCAGACAAATTGTACCGTCTATGGCTTCACTGAGAGATATTTAGTCATAATTCGACCTGCTATTTATTGCTCGTTGAATGAAACAGGCTGTGGCAACAACCTGAATGTTCGATATTAACAAGTCTCATAAAGTTTCTATTCTGTAATTTTTTTGAGGTCTTTCAAACTTTTATTCATTTACTACTATACAGACTTTGTAAAAACGTTCAAAAGAATCTCTTATTATATCCAGATATTTGCAGATTTTCGAGCAAAGCTTCGTAGATGTTATTAAATGAGTCTTCGTCAGACACTATCGATATTTAAGACAATATTTATTCATACGTCAAATATTCATGATTAAGAATAATCTCTAGAAATTATTTTCATATTTTGTCAATATCTGAAATTATTGTCACTATGTGCTTTGTGTACTTATGATTGACAAAATAAAAAACAAAATTTCTATTCAGAGATAACAAAAATAGTCATTCTGAAACACTTTTATATAATTTAGAATTTAATGACAACACCTGGTTCACCAGCTGCTCTATCGTCGTCACCAGATACTCGAGCTCGTTCTCCATCTCCTCAAACATTTGAACATTTACTTGAATTAGAAGCTCAAATACTTCGATATGAACAACAATTTCGTGAACTTAATTCTGTTTATGATCGTTTTGTAACTATATTACCAATTGAAATTTCATCATCAGATAATAATCAAATATCATTATCAGATAGATTTTTAAATTTATTTGAACAATGGTCAACATATGTTGATACACTTTCAATAACACAACAAGAACTTGAATCACTTAAACAATTACTTATTGAAAAACAAGATGATCTTGAAAAATTACAATTTGATTTAGATTTAACAACAACAAAATTAATTGAATTACAACAACAACAACCATCATCATTCACAAATGAAAATAAATCTTTACATCATAAAGAAGAAGAAAATGAAGACGAAATTGAACATATTTTTGAACTTCATCAATTTCCTCAACGTGCACCATCAAGACAATCAATTATATCGAGTACACCAGGTGAAAAACAACAATTAATTGCACAAAATGAACTTCTTTCATCATTATTAGCTGAAAAAGATCGAGAATTAATATCATTACAACAAGCTGAAAAAACTCGTGAAGATTTAATTAAAAATTTAGAAACATTAAGAATTAATTTACAACAAATGGAACTTGATAAAGAAATAAAACAAGTTGAATTAAATGATATAAGAAATGTACTTGATGAAAAATTAAGAGAAAATTCTTCATTAAAAAAAGAAAAAATGAATTTTATTGAAAAACTTTCAGAACTCGAACGTGAAAGACAAGAACAACAATCAATTTTTCAAACTTCACATAGACAATCATCACAAGATGAGGAAAAATCATCTACACCAACAACACCCATTGAAAAAGATAAGCCAGATGTAAGTCAAATATTCATTTCACGAACAAATAAAAGAAAAATATTCAATCATATCATTGACAAATATCAAGCAAACACTTAATAACATTTTAACAGATAGTATAAAAGATCTACATTAATTTTATTTTTAGCATTGCGTGACAACAATTCGTCACAGAGATTCGGTAGTTTTCTTGTTAGAAAGAGAAATTTCAGGAATTACTTTTGCATCATAGGTTACAGATCTTCCAAGTATGTACTTGCACTTGCCTGAAATCGTCACCGGACGCTGTTTTCGCTCTGCCCTGCCTTTAAGGTCGAACTAGGCAGCACATCCTCAGGACGTATAAACTGAGGATGAGTATGGAATGACTTGGTAACTTAACGAAAAAATTTTGATCATACCTTTTTTGAGTCATTTCAAAAGAATATTATTCATGTATAAAAATCAGATTATAATCGAGTAAAAAATAGTGTCATTGTAATTTATTCTTGACAAAGGAATATAAAAAAAACAAGATATACGAGAGTAAAAACAGAGATTCTTTGTGACTGAGTATCATCATTTAGTAGACAGGTTGAGATTCCTTCTTTTGTTTTTCTTGATTATTTGCTAAAGTGCTTATAGTTTGATCAGAAGTATTGAATCTTGTCGAAATCGAAAGAGTTCACATAGAACGAGAATGAATTAGAATCAGTATCACATACATATGTTCTAATGAAACGGGTCGAAAACATGAAATCCTCATTAGTTGGTGGAATAACATAGATGATACATACTCTGAAAGATTCAATTTTGCATTTAATGAATCTTTCCAAATGACTTTTTATGGAAAAAAAAGATGTTAGCAGAGCAAACTATTTTAATTTATCCTTACGGCAGTCTTTGGTATTTGCCCAATTCTATGACTAAAATGTATTTCTTATCCGTTTAGTTTGAAGAAGTTCATACACAAGATGAATATGAAAAACTTCGTTCTGAGTACGATCAATTAGTAGAATTTTCTAAACGACAACATGATGAATCTTTATCATATTATAATGAATATACACGTATTCTTTCACTTTATAATGAACTTAATACAAAATATAGTCAATTACAAATTGATAATGAATCTGTACAATCATTAATTCAACAAAAAAATGAAGCTTATTTACAATGTCAAAATGAATTAAATAATTATCAAAGTTTATTATATCATGAAAAGAAAAAATCTGAAGAAATTGAGTTATTACGTTCAACATTAATTGAACGTGATAATAAATTACAACAATTAATTGATAATGAAACAAAACTTCTTGTTAAACAATCTGAATTAGAACGTGATATTAAATTATTAGACCAAAATAATTTTGAATTAAGATCAACTGAACAATCATATATTGAACAATTACAACAAATGAATGTTGAACAAATACAATTAGAATTAAAAAATATTACAAATGAACGTAATTCAGCTATTGTTGCAAGAAAACAATTAGAAAATGATATTGAATTAAATAGACAAAAAGTTTGATTGTTTTTTAGTTTTGAAAAAACGAAATTGTTCCTTTTATTGTATTTTTTTTTCTTTTTTAGTTTTTACATTATGAAGAACGTGAACGAAAATTAACAAATGAAATCGAACGATTACGTACACATTTATTAAAAATGGAAGAATCATATACAATAGATTTAATTGCTGCTGAAGATCGAGAAAAATCATTAAGAAATCAAATAGCACAATTAGATGATACAAATCATGCACAAAATGAACTTATACAACAACTTAATACAAGTGGTGAACAATCGAAACAAGCATTAGCTACTGAATTAGGTACATTAAAATATGAATATAGTAAACTTGAAACATTTAATGCAAATATAAATAATCAATTACAATATCAAATGAAATGTTCACAAAATTTACAAAATGTTCTTGAACAATTTAAACGAGGTAAATAGATTAATTTTATTTTCAATTTTAAATCAATGAATTTTCACAATTAGATCCTTTGAACTATATATATAGAGTTAGATATGGATAAAATTATTTCAAGATTGGAACCAAAAATGATTGGTTGTGCTCATAAATAGTTGTTACCATTTTAATAGTAAAATGAATTCTCTTTTTTGTAAACAGTGAAGTTGTCGAATATATAAACGTACAAAATAGATGATGCTTTAGTGGATTGCAAAAAGTAATGAATGTTCAAGAGGGAGAATATAAGAGGTCCTATGAGTCGGTCAAAATGTCTCAAGCTTATTGGTATTGCTAGAAAATCATATCGATTTATTGTTTCCTTTTACTTTAGTTACAAATTCAATTCAAAATAGTCGATTGATTCTATTTTTTTCAACTGTAAATCCCACTCATCGAACGCTTACTATAAAAAAATTCTTAGTACTGTTAAAATCTTTCCTATTTTCTACTTTAATCAATTCAATTTTTTTGTTACATATGTTCCAATCATCATCATTTGACTGCGAACACATGAAATTTTTAGAAAATAGAAAACAATTTCTCGAAATAGAATTTTCCGTTATTTACTTCGTATGATTACATAGTCATGAAGCATTTTCATGAAAATCATTTTTACGCCAAAGTGTTGTTTTCCATTCAATAACGGTCTATCGAAAAGTTTTTGGACAAAATGTTTGCTCATTTTTAACTCTCTTAAAAGAATTCTAGACGAATGAAAAACTATGGATTAGGACCAGAATTTTGTGCTCTTTCCGAATATGAGCTCAGAAATTGTGTATCTGGTTGTGCTTGAGAGTAGAGAGAAAACCTTTGAACGTCCTAAAAAGATAGTTTGGACGGAAAATTTCTTCGTACATTTTCGTATTTTCACTATAGGTATTCAAAACTAAATGCTGAAACTTTTCTTCACATATCAGCTTGTAGAGCAAAATTTGTTCTACAAAATGTGGCATTTGAGTTAATTGTTTTGCTCTGATAAAATACCTAAAGTGTTATTTTTTTATCAGCCACATTTTTGAAAAATCGTTTTTTTGATCAAAATTCAATTTAGGTCGATGTAGCTCTTGCAAAAATGGTTATAGTTTCACTTATGTAAAAGCTACATTTAAGTTCGCCATAATATTTTGTAAAGAAAAATTACAAAATTGAACCATTTTTAGTACCTTTGCAAAGAAACGAACCGAGATTGAAAATGTCTGTTTCTTCGCCACTCACATCAATTTTTCATAACGTTCAAAGATTCCATCAGTACTCTAGGATAAAAATAGATACACAATTTCTGAGCTCATATTTGGAAAGAGCACAAAATTCTGATCCTAATCCATAGTTTTTCATTTGTCTAGAATTCTTTTAAGAGAGTCAAAAATGAGCAAACATTTTGTCCAAAAACTTTTCGATAGACCGTTAGGGTGCATCAATGAATAACTTCATATGATGAGACTATTTCAATGTATTAAATGTTTTCTCGACACAAAATATTCACTTAATTTTCTACCATTGAAAGACAACTATTTAAAACTCAGGATTTTGAATTTCATGTTTCAATCGAAATAAAAAATTTGACAAAAATATTATTCTATACCTTTTGACATAGTTTGATGATAGTTGTTCAATTTTACTCTACAAGAAGATTTTGAACAAATATTTGGAAAGAGCGAAAAAGTTTGATTCTTACTAATCGTAATCAGTTGTTGTTAAATGAAAGTAAATTTTGTCTCAACATGTTCACGCCATAAGTTATATGATCGAACTGTTAATTAACTATACTTCTATTGTCTTTCATGATTGAAATTGAGTAATTATTTTGTTTTAGAACGTGAGCAACATAGCAATGAACATTTACGTCAATATCAAGATGCATTACGTGAACAAACTGCAGTAGCAAATCGTTTAATAAATGAAAATAATGAAATTCGTACTCGTTTAGCTGAATATAATGAAGCATTATCTGCTGCACAGCGTTTAAATGATCAAATAGAAAAGAAAGATTTATTAATAAATACACTTCGTAATGAAATTCAGGATAAAGATAAACAAATTCAACAATATGAATATAATTTCCGTGATTTACAATCAACAAGTGGTTCGCGTGTTGAAAAACAACTTGTGAAAAATATACTTTTATCTTATTTTCATACACCTGTTAATAAACGACAAGAAGTAATCCCCCTTTTAGGTGCATTAGTTGGTTTTACACAAGATGAATATAAAAAAGCTATTGATGCTCAATCAACTAATCCAAGTAATAGTCCGAAAGGTGGATCAAGTTGGTTAACCGGGTGGTTAGGTGGAAATCCAGCAGGAGGAGGAGGAGGAGGAGGATCCAATGCAGCAAGAACAAGAACACAATCAGAAACTCCAGTTTATGATCCGAATAAAGTAATTAAACAAAATGAAATTTTTATTTTTGAAAAATTTATTTATTACTTTGTTTTTTTATTTTAGTCATTTACTGAATTATTAATTCAATATGTTGATCAACAATCAACTAATAATCCTCAACATCCAACAGCAAAATTTAATACCGATGAATATCTTCATCGACATGATAGTAATGTAGCTGCTGGTGGTCATCATCTTATAAGAAAATCATCATTATCTACATCGCCAAATCCTTTTATTAATTCTTCATATTTACATTTTAATAAACAATCATCTGCTGTTGTTTTACCGACATCAAATATTTCACAAAATATAACTAATATTAATCCACCTCCTCTTCCATCATCATCATCATCATCAACAACAACAACAACAGCAAATCTAGAATCATCATCAACTTTTCTAAAAGATTTGTTAAAAACTTGATTTGTTAATTCTTGAACATGTGTTCAGTTCTATTTTTTAATTATTTATTTATTTGTTTCGGAATTAGATTTTGTCTCTTGTTTATAAATATCTGTGTTTTTTCTTTCTCATTTTATTTGCTTTCGGTCACTTTTCTTTTCTCTTTATTCGTTATCTTGTTTTTTTTTCTCATAAAAATCGGCCTTGGTACGATGACTTTCTTTCACTTTCTTCTAGATTTTTTTTCTTGAACAAATAACAAAATAAAACAAAAATAATGGTACAATATAAATTGTAATCTTTTGTTTAAAAATTTAAATGTTTATTTAAGGCTTATCATTCTTCGTTTGCCAATAGCAAGTTTCGATTAGGAAATATGGCTTTATTACCGATTCGAACACGTTATAGTGGTCCGGCTCCAACTGAAACATGTAAGATATGACTTGAACATTTATCAATACTATGCAAATCGAGAAACCTAGGAATATACTTTCAAACACGATAAACGGGTGGTGAGAACAGATTGTTGTTGTTTTTTGCATTTGTCCCGATGATTTCGATAGCATGTTATCTTCTATCATCGCATGTTTTACAAAATGTTTTCACCAGCTTTACCCCTACTGCCTAGAAAAAGTTGTCTGAAGGCACTAGGTTATTTTTTTTGAGAGACTAAGTCAAAGAGATCGAAGAACTTCAGCAAAAAAGTTGTTATCGCAATTCCTCTGGGATGTTTCGTGACACATTTCTTCATCGTCCTTTTCCTTAATGCTTGAGAAATGCAATATGTAATCGTATATCAACAATGTTTGTCAAGTCTATGGGAAAGAGGGTGAATAGGTCCAAATGTTTACTCCTATACTTCAACATTCTTTTACTTTCTTAAAGATCGCATTACTACGGAATGAATCAATAGTTTTGTGAGCATGAAGAAAGAATGTCACATTACATTAGAATAAATTCAGATTCATTAGAAACGGACCCAATGAATATTAAACATGGATATGAAAAGTTGAATATATAATAAAATGAAAATACAAATAACAAACTTCATTGTGAGAACGGCCCTTCAAAGTACTGTGAATATCGATTCTTTATGGTTATATAAAACACTACATCAAAAAATGATAGAGAAGAAGAAGAAGAAGAAGAAGACTCTTGTCTTTCAGCTACTTCGTAGCAGATGCAATAATCCGCTATCTTCTCTACAACCGTGACTAGCTATAGCTCTAGACAGAAAATCAGTCTGACGCAGAGTTCTTGCGCTCAATTGCTTGAGCTTCTCATACACATTAATTAGCCAAAGAAGCAAGTATATGCCACAACACAGTCAGTGTGTTATTGAACGAGTTCTCCAAGAAAAATAATCGTTAGTGACTTGTCCAAGGTTATTTCATGACTTGTGCTACTAATGTTTGCACATGGTACCTTATGAATAGTGTTGAACTATATAGTCACTCAACAACTGCGGCCTAACAACGATAAAATCATGACTTAATCAAGGATATAAATCTTAATATTTTCACAGAAGTTCATTTTTACCGTTAACTTAGTTTTTGAGAAAACAAACCTATATTTTGTTAATTATAATTTAATATTGTTTTTCTTTAGCTACTGACAATGAAGATATTATTGATGAGGCAATTAAATATTTTCGAGCAAATATTTTCTTTCGTAATTATGATATTAAAGTAAGTTGAGTCGATTATTCGATTTAATTATTAATTCATTTTTTTAATAAAGCATGATGCCGATCGAACATTAATTTATTTAACATTGTATATAACAGAATGTTTAAGACGTCTTCAAAAGGTATAGTTCAAATTTTTCATTTTTTTCCATTTTAAATCAAACAAATAAATTCATTTGAAGTGCCAATCGCGTACTCAAGCACAAAAAGAATTATCAGCATTGGCTATATCAACATTTCCTATTCCAGGTGATTCAGAATTTCCACTTAACGGCATGTTTACAAAACCACCACCTGATGAAGTTGGTAAGTTTTCTTGTTAATTATTTCATAAAAATATTTGGGTACTTCTTGATTTTGTCTCATACGATGATATGTCCATAGGGGTCCATTCTCAATGCGGTAAAGATTCATACAATAGAATGAGATGATAAGTTTTCATTTATCTTCATGATTAGTCATTAATTGATCAGAACCTATATAATAATTCGACTTAAATCGGTGTCAGCGATCATTGTTAATACATACATATTGAATACGAAAAGTGAGAAACAAGTAACATAGAATGTACTTATACTTAATTATCAAAATTTACAGTTAGCAATTTAATGCGATGAAACCATAAAATCGAAGTTTCTTTTAAGAAACAAAAGCAAACAATTTTAATTTTTCTTTTCTCATTATTTATATATAATGCTTGTGCATTATAAATATTGATATGACTTTTATATTTTTCCTGTTATTCTTAATTATACAGATTATTTTCTTCTATTTTAAATACTATCATATATCATGGCGATTGATAATATTAGAAACGATATTGAGAAAGAATTAGAGCCTATTAAGTTAGTTTAGTCAGATTCGAGTCTCAATCTGAAAATTTTCTATTAATCAGATTCAAAAATTTTGAACTCGATGAGCTCTAAAAAGGACTCAAATTAGAAATTATCAAATAAGACGGAATACTAAGTAAACCAAAAATTTAAATAATTTCATTTAGATAAAATGAAACAATATCTTGAACAATTACGTAAAGAATGTAGTGATCGTATGGTTGACCGTGTTATTGATTCCGAAACAGATAAACCATCAAAAGTAAAAAAAATAAACAAGAATAAATTTTCAATTTAAAAAATTCAAATCTTCTATTATAAAATTTTAGTGGTGGCTTTGTTTTGTTCGTCGTCGTTTTATGGATAAAAGTTTATTAAATTTAGGTACATTATAATTATAATGAAAAAAAAAGAACGAAGAAGATTAGCGAGAATTTATTTCTAAGAAGCTTCAAAAACAAAACTTCTTTTTTTTTATGTGCCTTTTTTTTTCTTCTTTTGCAATCTATTCAATTAGCTATTTGTTATTTCTTCTTTTTTATTTACTCATCTTTCTTTTTTCTTCTCTAATAGAAAATAAAAAAGAAAAGCATTGATTTAATATAAATCGATTGTATTAAATAAGCAAATGATTTTTTTCTATTAGATAATCAATATTAAATTGAATTGTTGTTGAACGTATATGTCCTTCATCTGACCATTTATAATAAATACCTTTTTGTAATTGTTCATTTTGATTCATATGTGAAGAAAATATTAATTGAAGTAAACAATTATCTCCACGTATATTTAATTTTAATGAACGTTCTTCAATATAATAAACTAATATAATTGGTTTTATTTGTTGAATTATACTACGAGCTGTATAAGGTAATCGTTTACATGAATGAAATTCAATAAGATTAGCTGTTATTTGTTCAGTTTTATTTGTTGGTAAACGTAAATTTAAATACATCTGTTTTATATTACGCATCCAATAAAATTTACGTGGTTGACGAACACGTAAATAATGATTTATACGCATTGATTCACGATTAATATTTGTTGAATTTGAAAATGATGAAACAGATAAAAGTGTACAATTTAAAACAATTGGTATATGACATATATCAAATAGATATGAAAGACATTGATCTAAATAAATTTCTTCATGATCTGATAATTGAATATCAGGCTCAATTGATATAGTTAAATATTCTTTCGAATTATTTAATGAAACATTAGTTGAATTACATTTCTCGTTGCTCATTCATTCAAAATAAATTAAACAAAAAATCAACAACAACAATTTTCGTTTTATCTACGCGCTGTAACGCTGAATTTCAGATACATTTCATTTTCTAAATTGTGTTTATAAGTTAATCGTTCTAGAGATTTTCTATATAGACGATATAATTCATTCATTGTTTTTATCCAAGATGAAAAGCAAAAGGATGGGCAAGATGTCGATATATGCATGTGGCATTTCATTCTTCTCTTCTTTATCTAACTTAACCGTCTTAGTCCGTCTATTAGTTATATGATCATTCGAACCAAATCGTCGTCGAAGTAAACACCATTTCGATCTAAACATATATATATACATACACACATTTATAATCTTTTTATTCTACCGATAAGTAACATACGAATAAAAAAAAATGACCGGTCGAGGTAATACAACAATATCTTCAGCTAAAAGCAAAGGTAAAGAAAAACAATCGACACGTAGTGGTCGTGCTGGTCTCACGTTTCCTGTTGGTCGAGTAGTAAGTTTTGTTTTATTATTATTTATTGTTCGAGATCTTTGTCAATTTTTGTTTAGCATCGTTATCTCAAACAAGGTTCTTATGGAGAACGAATTGGTGAAGGTGCACCAGTATACTTGGGTAAGAATGATTTTCATATTTACAATTGTTTTCATTGTCGTTTTTTTTTCGATAGCTGCTGTTCTGGAATATTTAACTGCTGAAATTCTGGAATTAGGTTTGTTATTTATATTTAATTTTACCAAATCAACTTTTTTGTTCTATTGAAATATATTTCTAGCTGGAAATGCCGCTCGAGATAATGAAAAAAAACGTATCATACCTCGACATCTACAATTAGCTATTCGAAATGATGAAGAATTAAATAGATTACTCGACGGCGTAACTATTGGTAAATTCTATTCGAAGAAAGTTTTTTGTATTTAATAATAAATTTTACTTTTTTTTATCCACATAGCACAAGGTGGTGTTTTGCCTAACATTCGTTCGGAACTTTTACCAAAAAAAAAAAACGGTGATGATGAAAATGCTGGTAGTATGGAATCACAACGTGGTACTCAAGGACGTCAACTGGTGGTGCAATCAGGAGGATCCACGGCTAGTAACGGTACAAAGAAAAAAAGTATGCCACCCGTTAAAAAAAGTCTTGCTCCTTCAACATCTCAAAAAAAATCTAATAAACCTAAACCAGTGCAACAACAAAAACCATCACAACAACAACAACAAAAGAATACTACGAGTAATGATGATGACGAGGATGAAGATGATGATGATGAATCTGACGATGAGGTAAAATAATAATGATTAATAAAAAAAAAAAGTCCTATAATAAATTCTTTTATTTTATATAGGATGGTGATACGACTGGCAACGGTAATACCGTAACTAGTTCAAGTGCTTTAGCTACCACAACTGCTAATGATACAACAGCTGATGAAGAAGACGACGATGATGACGATGAAGATTGATAATTTTTTTTTCCTTTTTTGTTTGTTTCTTTTGTTATGTAATCGCGTTCTTTTTTCTTTTCATGTTTTTTTTTGTGAGTATACTTCAATGAGTTTATTTATTTATTGTATAAGATTTTGGCGTGTATTTATTTATTTAATTTAATTGAGAACAAAAATCAAATAAAAAATGCGTTGTCTATCAAAGATTATGAGATATTTTATTTTCTTTAACTTTTATTTCCTATAAATACCAACAAAACCATAGCAAGCAAATGGAAAAAGGACAAAAAGAAAAGAAAAACGGGAAACATGTGTCTGTTATAAACAGATCACTATACAAATAAAGTTTTTTAATTTAATCGTACATTTTCACTATTTTTCCGAGTAGCAGATATATCAGCTTGATGATCTAAAGTAGATGATGATGATGAACTAATTGCTTCCTTAATTTTACGTTGAATATATTTGCTTCTATCATTTAAAACTTGAATTTTAATAAATTCATCATAATCAATCTATTAAAACAAAACAAAAAAGTATCAAAAAAGAAAATCATTTGTTTGTTGTAATTCGAAACATACCGGTACACATTTATATCCGAGTGAATTTAATAATCTTAATTGTAATGCTACAGAACCCGAGATAGACTTTGTTAAAAGTGTTTTATCTTGATAATCAAGACATTTAAGTGCAATTCTATTTATAGAAACATCAAATATTCGATTGTATTGTTGTAGTTTTTTTCATAATGATTAATTAACTTACTTGAAATTATTTTCATCAATACGAATTTTATTAAATGTTGTTTGTCCATTATTACCATTACTATCTCCATTAGTTAAAACAGTATTTAAATCTTGTGGTGTACCTGCTTTATCTACTACCATTAAACAATCTAAAAATAAAAGTATTTATATAAAATAATAAATAGTTAATATAAAAAAAAAGAACAGAATTTATACCAATAACAATCATATTTGATGTAACAACATTAAATTTAGAATATTTATTTTCAGTTGCAAATGTTACAACTGTTTTAGCTAATTGATCTTGTGCATTAGAATTTTTTAATGTTAATTGTTGTGCAAGTTGTTCAATATTAAATGTTGGTTTAGGAAATTTTTTTGAAAATTTTTGTAAACTATATGAATAAGTTGTAAGTAATTTAAGTGCACTTGCTATTTTTGAATTTGATATTTCATCTAAAATTATTGTTTTTATTTTTTTTTCGTAAGCAAAAAAAAGGAAAAATGAATTATGTTTTTATACTTTGTACAAGTTGAAATATATCTTGATTAAGAACAACTGATAGATGATTTTGATTTGCTTGATCTAAAATAGCAAGTGACCAAACAAGATCAATACGACTTTTTATTTCATTTAATTGATTATTATCATCAGTAATATTTTCATCAAGTTTTAAATGATTATCAACTATTTTCGATAATGTCGGTGGAGAATAATTAACAGAAGCACATGTACGTATAAATGATTGTATAGATTTATTTTTTGATGATGAAAATAAATTAGATTCTTCTAAAATTATTCTTCCAAAAGAATCAAGTAATTCACAATGACGTAAACGAAGTGTACCCATTGAAGTTACAATTGATTGAAACTAGAAAAAAAATTAAGTTTGTCAATTATAATATCTTCGAGAAACTTGTTTGCAATGAATATCGATTAAAAAACAATGATTTCGATATTATTTTAAGGAAAAATGATGAATTATCCTGGTGATTTTAAGACTTATTTACGAGCAAAATATCAGATTTAAAATATTTATGTTATTTGAGTTTTTCTGAAATACTTGGCAATAGGTGACAAGCTCTTTAAAAAAGAGTTATAACTTGATAGGGAACAAATTCTGTCCAATTATGTTTATGACCAAAAAAGATGGAATAAAAACGACTTGAATGTCTGATTGTGTTCTCTAATTAGTAAAAATATCCTTAGCATAATGCTTCAAACTATTTTCTATTGGTGACCATAAGTTTGAAGTACCTTATTGCTAGAGTGCGACCCATGCAGTCGTGACTATATCCCTTGCATATCCAATAAGACATGATCAACGGGGTCAAAATAGTGAATCCTTTTCTTTAATATCATTTTAATGAACATTGAGATGTATTTTAGGATTTATCGTAAAATTTCAAATAAACAAATCAGTGTTTTATCTTTCGGAGTGGTAATTTAAAACTCTGGGAAAGCGAACACCTTCTTTTGAGAATACAAGCATATAGTACATGGTTCAATAACCATAAAATCCGGGAAGACCAATCCGATCTTCAGAGAAGTGCTGCTCCCTCGGTTCCCATGCTACATAGAACAATGAAATAAATCTTCGAAGCTAATAGAAGGATGAGTACAATATCATAGCACTAACCCTAAATCTATCTTTTAGTTTGATTGATCTATTTGCAAAACACCCATAATACAAGTGACAAATCTGTAGTCTCATACAATTATATTCGAAAACATGATATATTTTTTTTTTGTTGATAAAATATAATGTACTTACTATAAATGGATCATTAATATTATTAATTTGTTCATATGCATCTCGAATTAATCGTTCTAAAAATGATTTTTCATATACATTTAACATCGCACATGCTAATAGACAATCTTTTAATTTATCTAATGGAAATAAAAATGATTCACTTAATTTAAGTAAATGATAACAAGCAGCACGTATTATAGTTCTATCACGTCTTTTTAACATTGATTTATTAACTAATATTTTAAACCAATCATCAAATGTTAATGTATCACTTATTTCTAAAATTCTTTCATCTAAACGATTTATTAAACGATCATTATACGATAATTTATGTGTTAATGCTAATATATCACGTATATTATCAAATTCAAAATAACGACCTTCAGCTAAAGCTAAAAGACGATTATAAACTCGATGTATCCATTGTGTTGTATGGCGAGAAGATTTTAATTCTTCTAATATACGAACAATCTAATAAAGAACATTTTTAAAAACAAAAAGTTAACTGAAAAAGAAAAATATTTTACTTGATGAACACTAATACGTCTTAAACGATTAGCAAGTGTAAGAGAAAATCTATCAGTAAATTCATTATCTTCAGGATAATACTTTGTAACAAATGTAATAGCTGTTACTACTTCATGATCACTAAATTTACCTAACTAGAAAGAATAAAAAAAAAACAGAAAATAATTTTCTATAAAATCTCTCTGTTTATTTTTTCTTTTAATAACATACAAAACTAATTAAAAGTGATTCCATACGATTTCGAGCATTATATAATTGTCCATAGATTTGAGTAGCATTGCTGTTTTCCATTGATGCTAATTGACACATTTTTTGTAAACCTAATGCAAATTCTGTTGATAAAACATATTTATCAAAAATTAGCATTAAATCTTCCACAGTATTTGCTTCGTTTATATTTGCTGAAAGCATTGGATCCGATTTTTTACGTTCAGATTCATTCGGATTAGAAGACTAAAAAAATATAGAATGAAAGAAAACTTTATACTTAAAAGGGGTTGTCTCTTCGCTACACTACTACATGCCCTCAAGTTTGGTTAGTTTGCCGAGAGTAAATCTAATTGTTTGAATATTACAATATCTTTTAGGTTGAGTAAGATCTAATAGGACTTATGAGATTTTCAAAATCTTCTTATTTGATGTCAGCGAAAAAAGTAATCCTTACCAGATTCTCTACTTTTACAATATCTTTCAGAAAAACTTTATTCATGAAAATTTATCTCTATGGATTGGTATTGCTTTTCTTTTAGAAGAAATGTCGTTTTTCTGAAGTTGAAGGCTCGAAGATGTATCTGAGAGTGATGTCTAGCATGCCATGAAAAATAGAGGTTAAAAGTTTCATTATAAACTAATGATAAGCATTGTAAGAGTAGGAAACTTGATAAGGATTACTTTTTCTACCGATATCAAATAAGCAAGTTTTTCAAATCTTATAACTCCTGTTCGATCTTACTCAACACAAAAGATATTGTAATATTCCGAAACTTGGAGATACTCTCGGCAAACATGAGAATATATTATAGAGAAGCCTTCCGCTTAAGGAAATATTTTGATTTTTACTTCATCGGATTGTTTTGTTAATGATCTTTCTTTTTTTGGTTGTTGTGGTTTTTGTAAATTGGATTTATCAGTACTATCTGTTTTAAATTTTTTTTCCGTGGAAATGTATTTTGAACTATTGAATACTGTTTCAATATTGATTTTATTTGTTGTTGTTTTGCGAGATGTATCTCGTTTTGCTTGCATTTTAACTTGAGTTTGTCGTGCTAACTGTCGTCGTTGTTCTTCAGCTTCATAATCATTTACATTGGATATATCATTTTCATATCGATTTTTAGTTGATAAAGTTGATGTTAATCGTGATGGATCCGCAAATGAAGAAGAATGAAGAATATTTGGTCGACGAGGACTTGTTGGAATTGAAACTTCTTGGGATTGTTCTTCAGAAAATAATTTTTTTACATCAACTTTACGTATTACAGGTGACGAAACTTGACGAGTTGTTGACTACATGATAGAAGATAATCAATGTAAAATAAAAGATTTCCGATGTAGAATTTTCTTACTTTATCATCAGACGATTGAGGCTGAGCTATTTTATGATGATTAGAAAGAGGACGTATTGATCTTAAAAGAGTATTTGCTGTTGATGGATATGTAGATAACACTGTCCGACCATATGAACCAAGAAATCGAAGCATTTTAAGAGTATTAACGTTGGCACACGTTAAAACAAAAAATAATTGATATCTTAAAGGAAAAGGTAATGAGATAGAATCTTAACACTAGTAAAAATCTATTATTGGATATTATTTCAATCAATAAAGAATCGTTTTCTATTTTCGTTTTTCGATTGGTTGATTAAATTTAATTCATTATCTCTTTAAAATGAATTAAATCTAAATTAACTGTTCGAAGAACCATATTATGTATGTTCGTATTAAATTTTTGAATCGAAGATAGAACCTTTGAATAATTATTCTTCATATATTACAAATAGAATTTTATCGTTTTATCAAAGATTAGTAAAGAGGTTCGATTCATAATTTTTATTGGTAGTTTGATTTTGACCATTGATCATATATACAACTGTGCTCGTTTTTTATTTTGTCCATCTATCAACGATCGTGTCAATTGTTATATATATACCAGTAAGTCGAAAACAAGAGACTTGATGCGACAGATTTTAGTTTAAGTTTTTTTTTGTTCCTGGAATCTTGATTAAATGCAACGACTGATACGATTTGACAATATTTTTCATTCATTTCTTTTGTCTTATTATAGAAACAACATTGATACTATGACAAAGCAAACAATAGTGGATGAATCTCTTCCATCTGTAGATAGTACTGATGAACAACAAGGTATTTGGTAAGTAAAATAAAGTTATATTTTTTCATTTGAACTATTTAATAAAATAGGGCATCAATATTACGTGATGTTAAATCATCAACAAAAAAAGCACCAGCAACAAAATCACTTGTAGTTCTTGGTGATAATGAAAGTGGTCGTACAACATTAGTAGCTAAATTACAAGGCAATGATGATCCAAAACGAGGTGCTGGTTTAGAATATCATTATATTGATATTAGAGATGATGATCGAGATGGTATTAAATTAATTTATTTCTAGAAATAAATTTTGTTTTTTATTTAAAATAACTTTAATAAATAGATACTCCAAAATTGGGTGTATGGATACTTGATGGTGATGTAAAATGTTCAGCTCCTTTACTTAAATTTGCAATTAAATCAGATACATTTGACGATACTGTTCTTATACTTGTTGCTAATATGACACAACCATGGTCATTATTATCAACATTAAAAAAATGGATAACACTTGTTGAAGAACATATTGATCGACTTCAGTTAGATTCAACACGTTTACAAGAAATACGTGATCGATTTCAATATGATTTTCAACATTATACAGAACCGAATGATACATCAATAATGATAACATCATCATCATCAACAACAACAATAAAAAGTGGAATAACTGGTGGTCGAATACCAAGTTCTGTTTCATCAGTTTCATTAGCGTCAGGTTCAACACCTACAAATTTAAATAATAGCGACGAACAAATTGTTTTACCATTACCTGAAGGTGTCTTAACAAAATCACTTGGAATTTCAGTTATTGTTGTTATTACAAAAGTATATTTTTTATATAAATATCTTACAGAATAAGTTTTAAAAAAATGTTTATTTAGTGTGATGCAATGTCAACTCTTGAAAAAGAAAATGATTATAAAGATGAACAGTTTGATTTTATGCAATATCATTTACGAAAATTTTGTTTAGAATGTACGATTGATAATATTTTTCTTTTTTTATGTTATTAATTTTATTTTATTTAGATGGTGCTGCATTATTTTATACATCTGTAAAAGAGAAAAAAAATATTGATAAATTATATAAATATATTCTACATAAATGTTATGGTTATTCATTTACATCACCTGCTGCTATTGTTGAACGTGATGCTATATTTATACCATCGGGTTGGGATAATCCAAAAAAAGTTGATATTTTATTAGAAAATCTTCATCGACTTAAATCAACCGATAATTATTCAGATGTATTTGTTAAACCTATTGTTCGACGGGTATTTCTTTTTGTTTTAATTAATATATAAATAAATAAATTTATTTTTGTGTTTTTTTCCTTTCTTATGTCGATAGCCGTTACAACGTGATAATGAAATTATCACAGCTGAAGATGATCAAGAATTTTTATCTCGTCTTCAATTAACACTTAATCGAGCTGCATCACCCGGAAGAACTGTAAGTGTTTATAATGGATAGGCTGAAAGTTTTGAAATTAAATATTTATTTATTTTTGATTCTCTTGAAAGTGTCTTCGAGAAATCAAAAAACTATACGGTAGATCGATAGGTTTTGACTAACTTCTATATGTTCCTTTTCAAATAAGTTGTTTTTTGTCCAGCGAACGCTTCTTTACAAAATTGTATATATTAAACTAAGTTGCGGCTTTTACTTGAATAATACTGTGGACGCTTTAGATCAAAAATGAAGATTTAAGAGAAACGAAAATTGAAGTGACTTGTAGAAAAAAAAACTCCAATAGTGTACATTTAGTAGGCAAGGTTCTCTCCTCTACAAACTGATATATCAATGAGAATTTCAATATCTGAAGAAAATTTCTAAGTCTACATTCGAAAGGAGTATAAAAAGTTCGGTAATAACCCATAACTTTTAATTCATCGGAAACACTTTCGAGATAATAAAAGATAAATAAACATTTTGTCCAAAAAAGTTTTGGTCTATCCGTTCCAAATGTGTAAACGATTTTGTTAATTTTTATGTTACTTTTGATTCGTAGGAGGAAAATGCTACACCTGTACTGCCACGAAATGTAATGACGTCAGGTGTAAATAGTGGTATTATTTCACAGACACCATCTATGTCTGGCCGACCTAGAAATCAACCGGTATAATTAATAAATATGTAGTTTTAGTTTAAAATATGAAAGTTCTTTATTTTAAGAATACTTCATCTGGCGGTACTAGTGCGGCAGCAAATGAAGGTGCCTTAGCTAATTTCTTCAACAGTCTTCTAACAAGAAAATCAGGTGGTCCAGTAACTCCAACTAATGCCAGTTCACCTGGTACTCAACGGCAAAGTAAGCTATTTGCTCTTCCTTCTTGACCATTGATTTCAAAATAATAACTATAAATCTTATAAATAAAACTCAATACATCAAAACAACTATCACAATATCCTATAACATTTGACCTTATATTCACCTATGAATCGAACAAGAATGTCTACATCATATAAACATTTTATACCTGTGCAATAAACATAATATTGTTGATTTATATTTCTAGTAGTTGAACAACAACAAAAAATATAAGAGATCTTCTGAAAATCTTCGTAAGAGATAATTCATTATTAAACTTTTAGATGTCGATCATAATAGAAAAATAATACTCCAATGAATGAAACTGAACGAATTATAAACATTAATCAGTAACATACAAATCTATAAGTAACACCGCAACAGAAATTCTTAGTTGATGAAATTAAGAATTCAAATTTTCGAGCGTTTCTTACAATTGAGAATAATTTTGATGATGTTTTATATAGTGAACCAACTGTTACCACCTGTCAGCGATTGACGAACAATGGTTTGTTCTTTTCTCGTAATGTGACTTGATAATCAAATATAAGCCGATTTTCATGATACTTTTCATTTTGAATAATAATAATCAAGACTCTTGAAAAAAAAAAAACTAAAACTTTAATTGACAGCTTTTCCTTGACAACTTGATAAAGTTTCAAATGTCCAAAACTACAAAGATTTTCTTTTTTGATCTTCTAACTTATCAAGATTAACTTGTTCTAATATGTAAGAGAATAATAATCTTTTTCAACTATCATCAATCTATTAAAAGATCTCTTCATTTTTTCTATTAAATTTGATACTATCGAAAATATTAATCTTCTATCGTTTACTCTTCTAGAAAATCTGATAAATCAGTTTCTAACTACAAACGATTTGGAAGAAGATAGTAAAAACAAAACGAAACAGTTTCAATGTATTGAAGACATTTTATCACATAAGAATTCTATTTATTTAGCCTGATCTATTCATTCATCACGTTTCGACAGATAAATCCTATATTAACAAAGTGATAGCAATATATAAAAATAAATCTTAAAACATCATAACAGAGGTTCATTGCTAACTCATATTTTACAATTTTAACTGTCGTTGTGCGCTAAATTAATTCCACTTGCTAAACAAATGATAGCATTGCCAAATAATAATCCGAGAAAAACTTCGTCATTTGATTATCATCAATCTATTATTTAAATTCTTTCCGAATACCAATCATCGATGGACCTAGTTATTACGTGTCAATAGTCTGAGACAGCTGGTACACATTCTAGCATCCTTCATTCTATAACAAATAATGATGAAGACAATGTATTTTAAAAAGATGAATAATATCATAATACTGTTTCATACGTCGTACATGTAGAATACCATTTTTCTAGTCTCACCCCTAACAACCAAGCGCAACAACGGCATATTACACTAGACCAGATAGACATTTCAAAATTCCTAATCATTGTAAAAACGTTAAGTGAGCAGAAGTTATTCTCTTCATCATGTATAATGTGATGCAGTGATGCTCGGGTGTAATCATTTGCTTATTTTGCTTTGCATTTTTCAATCCTTTTGAATACTTTTTTTTTTATTATTTTTCGGGAATATCAATGTTTCTTTTTTGTGACTATGGCAAAATTAACATCTATTGATTAATCTTCTCCTATTTCAGATAGTGACAATACTGGTGTTGATTCGACTTCGACGGCTAGCCAAAGTGAGTTTTCTATTAGTTTGAATGGAGATAATTCTTGTCAATGTGTATCGTTTTAGATTCCCAAAAACAACAAGAGCAATCTTAATCACAACCGAATCTTTTTTTTAATTGTTTGTCTCATGCTTCTTAAAAAACAATAAAATAAACTATAGATATGGTTCATAGTCTAAATAGAACGATCGATCAAAATTGATCACTCAATCCATTGATAATTGATGAAATAACAACTTATATAAACGATTCTAACATAAACAGAAGAATAGATTAACTCTGCATTTGTTTATTGTATTGAATCGTAAATGGAGATTTTATAGGAAGAAAACAAAAAATGATAGGAACATTACTGCACATTATACTTATGTTTGAGAAAACCATTGTAAATAAAAAACTTTGAATTTATGTTGCATTCAAAAATGAATAAGATTTATATGATGGTATCATTTGAAGAAAAATTAAATAGACATTCTTCATTTTTATCATCAATTTCTGTCATATATGTTAACCTCACCGAATACTTCTTATCATACTGAACAAAGGCTAATTGGAATTCTTTACATTCATAAACGAGCCTATTGTTAATGTTTTGTATACTATGAAAGAGTCTACTAAAAATAACAATCAATGAATAGCACTTCACATTCCAATCATAAATCTACAGTTAAAAAGCAATAACAAACGGATCTAATACTATATTGAATTATGTTAAAAAGCTACTCAATGAAATGATTGACAAAATATCTAATTCTATGATTTATTTCTTGATATGATTATAAATTTGGCAGTTGTAATTAAGTCAAAAAATGATATTAAATCATGTTTGGAGGATGAGTATGTACTTTTTCATGCCATATAAAAAGGATGATATAACACTGATATCTTATATGCAGTAATTTGTAATCTTGAACTTTCCTGTCGATTACCCTTTGTTAATAAAATCATGCAATGAACGACACTTATGTTCGATGATCATACGTGTATGTTCATCATCTAAAAAAAATATTCGATCAAATCCAGACTTCTAAATAATGTGAAGAAAGAATAATTGCTTTGACAAACGTTGAATTGACAAGGATTTTTCATAGTCATGAATATCATGGAATGCAGTCGTTCGTATTATCCTTTATAATATTATAACGAATTTGCTATGGATAAATAGAATGTGATTTCAACTTTCGATATATTTATAAAGTTTTTATAGCTATCACATGTCTCATTGGGTACATTACATAAGCATAGAAATCTTATCCCACATTCTCTTCGTGTTTAATTAACTCTATCTCGTTCATGGTGATAACAGAAATATCTTCTTTCGCATGGAGTGAGTGATGGACGTCAACAGAAATTTAACATATTCAGCTAATATCAGTTCAAGTTACATTTATATATATACAATAAACTCCCTCATCGCATTAGAAAACTACCCTGAATTAATTGATTTCTCAAAAAAAAAGCAGAACTTTATTTAGAATATTTACATAAAGCGATGGCTAGTTTTCAATTTTCCAAACTGAAAAATCTTGAAAGATCATAGTCTGTTAAATTATTTATTAAATCTGCAAAATCACTTTGCTTATGTGAGAAACTTTTTTTAATTAGAAATTATGAAAAATGGTTTAGTCATAATACGAGACCTTTATTAAAATTGTGTATGCTTCAACATAATATCAGATACAGGTACTCCTATTGTGGAGAGAGGTTTACACAATTGTACCTGTAATAAAACACATTTGAAAAACAAGACTTACAATATCTTACGGCAGCACACATACTATAGTCATTTGCAATAGATAAGTATTATTTCATTTAATGAAAGATACAAAGAATTACATATCGAATCAATAGCTGCTATTTCGATTTCATGATACAACTATATGAATTGTAAAGGTGATTAGAGAAAGTGAAACATAAAATGTCTCAATCGAACATCAATTGAATTAAAAATTTCATTGTAAAAAAATGTTGATAACAATAATTGATCATGAAATCACTAATAAAACAACATATATTACTTCTTTAATTGATCATCTTATTTATCAATCTTGTTAGTCGATAAAATAATTAATAGTTTTTATATCGAAAAAAATTCAAATGTTTCTTAACATTGAATTATTCGATATTATGTTTTATTTTCTTTTTAAACAAATGATAAAAACAAAGATGAAATATATTGGAATTATTCTTGTTTATTAATATCTTCATCATTGTTCTATTTTGATCGTTCACGCATACGTCTTCGTTTACGTTTGAGTCGTCGCATTCGTTTCTTACGCCACTAAAAAAGAAATTTTCTCAATTATTGTAAAATTAAATAAAATTTTTACCTTGGCTCTCATGATTAATTATTATAAAATAATATTGAAATAAGACTGTGTTTGTCTTCTTGTTTTATAAACAATCTAGAAGGCACTACAAAGTCATTCATAGACAAACAAATATATAATTAACTTGTATTTCAAGAAACTATTAGAAAGTGTGAACATAATAACATAACAAAAAAAAAAAGTGATATCGTCTTCACATAAGTACATCGAAAAAAAAACGAAAGAAACAAAAGAACGCCATCTATATATATATATCCTGCTGTATGTATCATGAATATCACTTTCAAAGTGATTGAATGTATGTGTAAATACAAACATAACTATATAAATATACATATAAAAGACTAACAACAGACTATTTGACTATAAGAAGCGAATGTAACATGCGATTAAATATGAGAACAAAAAAAAAAGGATTTAACTAAGACATAGTTAATCTGATCAATGCCATCTATGAATCATAAGAGATCATTATGTCTGACTTGATGCTTTATATCAAGAAATATTAGAATTACATATACAGATATAGAAATATAAGGTTCTTAATGAAAAAAAAAATGGTACTGTTCTAATAATAAAAGAAAAAGAATAAACAAATGAATAAAGATTAAAGACGAGAAGATTTTATTTTATTCTGTTGATTACGTATCTGTTGTTTATCTGATGAATTTGTTCCACGTACAAACACTTTAGGTTGTCCTTTAGATTGTTGTTGTTGTTGTAAAGTAGTAAGTTCACTACCAGATAATGCTGATGAAGATGTATGTTGACGATTATGATGCATACCATGTGGTCGAGGACCATGACACTAGAAAAAGAAAACATTCATCTTGCTTTTTTAAAAACTCATATTAATAATTTACGTACACCACGTTTAAGTGAAAGAGTTCGAGCTGGTTTCAAACGTGGATTTGATGAAGGAGTATGAACAGAACAAATTTTTACAAAAATACTCATAAAACCAATAAGACCTAATAGACCCAATACAAAAGCCCACCAATATTCCTAAAAGACAAAAAAAAACGAAAGATTATTTCTTTTATATGTTTAACATAAATAATAACCTGAGTAAGTTGAGTAATTGTACGAATATTTTCTTCATTAAGTAACATATTTTTCAATCGAGTCAATGGACCTTCAGCATCAACAGCACGACATTTACCAAATACATCACAATAACCAGCTGTTCCAGCACAAGCATGACCTTTTAGAATTTAATATTATAATGCAAAACAAATATTAAAAATTAAATAACAAACCAGGTCGATGTTTATAACCAAATCCACTTGAACTATGATTATTTGGCATATGAAGAGCAAGTGTATCAACACATGAATTTGTTCGAGCTTTTAAACAAAGTGAAAAAAAAATTATTTTTATTCATTTATTTCTCTAAAACAAAAAATATTATATTCTTACTGTCAAAACATCCAATATGACATAAATATTCTCGATCAATATCTCGTTGTCTTAATGGATCTTCAACATTCGGTATTGTTAATATACATTCTGTTTTATTTATTAATGTACATATACTTTTATTACATTCCTAAGAAAAATAATATTCATCTTTAATTAAAAAAAAAAGAGATTTTTATAATACAAACCCCTCGATCACATAATTGGGTATTTTGATTACATAATGTATCAATTGGTTTAAAAAATTGTGTATCATTAAGAGGACATGTCGCTTGAATACCACTAGAATATAAGAATATCAAATAAGACTGTACAATATGTTTCAGACGTTCGTTGTGAAAAAACGCGAATACTTTTTAATTAGTTTAAGTCATACATATTATGTTTTTCAATATTATGATAGTATGTGTCGTAAAATTTTATTTTATATATTGAGTTATATATCGTTCTAAAAAATCGAAAAAATTTATGATGATGAGCCACTATCGAATGCTTGAATGGTTACAACGATGCGTTTCATTCTATGAACAAAATCACACCGAATGATGATTGAATATCTACCAATCTTGTTAGGCAAAATATAATTTGTTAAAAAAAATTGATATGAATTTCTCATTTAAACATTTTATCGATACAATAGAAATTGAATACGAATTTTAACAAGATATATATATATCAAGATTCGAACGAATTCGAAATGAGAATTAATAACGAAAAACAAAACTTAACGAGAAAAATAACCTTTCTTCAGAATTTTTTCAAATTTTTCAGAAAGGATAGACTCAAGTCGAGGTAAAACAGTATGAGAAACAATGATCCCCTCCCAGCAAAAAAAGGTTGGTGAATTCAGACGAGAATCAGTGCAATTATTAGGGGCCGTCGGGTTAGTTACGCGCTCAGTCGGATCCGAAAATTTTGCACCACATGGTCAGAATGATCATCTAAGCAGTACATATATATATATTTTGGATGCTAAAAATCATTTTGAATACTTTCTAGATACCAAACTATATTAAAATAAAACTTTAAAGAACATACTATAATACCAAAAAAAATATATGTATGTAACTTGAACTATTTAAGCGGTATTTCGAACATCGTGCATATATATATATATATTTTTTATTTGACTTTGACTTACTCGCATCGAACATCTCCAATACAATCTTGACTAGCCTTATCTTTATGACATATATGAGAAGTTGAATGGAATGTACATTGATCAGAGCAACATGGACCTTTGGATGGACTAAATAAAAACAAAAATTAAATATATAAAAAGATTTTTATTGAATATTTACCTGCAACGAGCACCTGGTTTTAATTTACAACCTAATTTAGCATCAGGACCACCAGCTGGATAACAACACTCATCTGTACATTCAGATATAAAACCACAATCACATTCTTCATTATCTTCAACATTTCGATTTCCACAATATCCAACTTGTGAACATTCTATTAAAATAAAAATAAAAAATTTATTAAAATTATTTTCTCTAATACCTGTTAAACAATTAATTTTTCCCGCAAGTTCATTTTTAACAGAAATAACAACTGGTCCCATTTTATCCATACTACAATTTGAAAATTTATTATTATTTTCTTCAAGACCCGTTGTTGCTCGTCGATACATTATATAATGACCATAAGTTGCATCACCACCACATTTTTCATCATCATGCTAAACGAAATACAAACAACTAATCTCTATGACAGAAAAAAAAAACTTCTCTATAGACATATGATATAATATACGAACCTCAGCACCTAAATTATGTCCAACCTCATGAGCAAATGTCAATTCTGTCATCAATGATGATGTACGTGTATTATGATTGATAACAGTTATCATTCCTGTATTAAGTGTTTTCATAACACGTTGTCCTTCATAAACGTCTTTCGCTGGTTTTTCACAAATACCACCACGACTATCTGAAAAAATTTAAAATCAAATTTTGTTGATTCAAAAATTAAAACATACTTGAAGCAACACTTCCCATCCACGCTAAACCTAATGTTCCATCACCAAAATCTCGCGCAGCAAATATATATGCTAGACAATAATCAGCAAAATCTTCAGCTGAATGCCATGTTAATAAAACATTTGAATCAAGAAATGTACGACAAATATTTGTTTCACTTAAACTTAAATTTTTGTGTCCACAATCATCAGGTGTTAAAATCTAAAGCAAAATTTTTGACATATAATGTACTAAACTTACACTAGAACTTCAAAATTTTACTTTCTTATTAAATCGTAATCTTGACATATTTATTCGATCTTATACTTAGTCTTGAAGACTTTTATTCACAAATTCAGGAATGTAATTCAACGTAAGCAGAATTAAACCTTTGGTAGTAGAATTGGCACAATGGCTGTAATCAGAGGATGACTGAACAATACATCACGAATATGAATGAGCATCTTTGGTGTACTCTCACACTCATATCTACCCTGAAGGCTTCGTTTCGGAGACTTTAAGAATTAATATGTCATGTGACGAATTGTTCTATCACCTAGTCACAGACGAATTCCCTGACGCTTCAAAAGAAAGCATACCACAAGAATAGGGGTCAAACTTTTTCTTTCATGAGAATATTTTTCCTTTACTATGTCTTGTGTCTTTTTCTCTTTAAAGGAAAATGCTGTCTATGCACTTAAACGAAATTCAGCCATGCAAATCTTTACTTAAGCTTTAATCATATATACTGGATGCTCCAAAAATAACTTGACAGTCTTTGATTGCGAATAAGATAGATAGCTGTGGTTTTCACCGTTCAAAAAGAGAAGATGAAGATGCATCGAACTATATAATATAAGATAATTTGATCTAGTTTTTTCAAGGGTCTAAAACGACGTTTTTTGGAAACCAATGCACTCCGTAAGGTGATTATACTGAATGTTTTATGATCAGGTATGCATTCGAACCACTAGTCGAAGACCTACAAAATTGTGAAAAGCTCAGACTTTGAGAATTACTCCTTGAGAAATTATAGGTATTCTACTCGAAATTTTAAGACGATTCTTCTATTAATTTCACTGAAAAAACGCTTTTTGGTTTTTTCCTTATTTTATAAGAAATCATTTTTCCGACAATTTTCATAGAAAATTTGAGTAAGAAAACTCTAAAAAATATCTTAACAAAACCTATAATATATGATTCGATGTACCGTCATCTCCTCTTTCGAACGGTGAAAACCGCAGCTCTCTATATTCTTTGTATCAAAAGTTATTCGCAATCAAAGACTGTCGGTTTACTTTTGAACTACCTTGTATGTCGATCACCGACAGATGCCCACAGTGTTTAGACAATAAGCTAACACTAGTATTTTATCTAGTGTGAGAGTGGTGTACTTCCAAAGTTTGTATTTAATGTGCCACGCACAATGCATGTGCTCCCCCACCCCCCAAAAAAATAGAACCTCATCCTACCGTAGCTCATTATCATTGCATCGAAAACTATATGTTCATTCCTGTAGAATTTCAAAAATTGCTTTGTGAAACATCTACTGATTTATTCTTAATCAATATTTTTGTCACGTATAGGAAATAAAAAAAACAACATTGACGTGAATAACTGAGCTCGATGAAACTTAAACATTTTTTTATCTTTTGTTTGATTTAATGTTAAAATAAATAACATACTCGAATTCGTTTAATTCTTAATGTAAATCTATGTAGAACATCACCATTTGATTCAAATTTTAATGAACGATAAATAGCATTTGCTGCTGTTACTGTTCGATAAAGAAATGTAACAATTGCATGAATAGTTGGTTCTTTTTCCTATGTCATAATAAATAAATTTTTAAATAAAAATAAAAAACAAAAATTCTTACATTAAGACCTTCATTTTTATAAACAACATCCCAAAGTGTTGGATCAACACGTATATAAATATAACAACAAGTACGTTCTTGTTCATTTTTATTTATTATCTGTCGTTTTGATCTTGTATAACGAGATTTAATATCTATTTCTTCATATTCATCATTTATTAATCGTTTAGTTTGTTTTTCCATATTTTTTCGATTGCCATTCTTATTAAGTCCACAAAAAGATGATGATTCGTCATTTTCATTAATTACAAAGCGTTTAGATCGAAATGCATTATTACTATTAAATTTTGTCATATCAACATCAAGTGCATTGTATATAATCGATGGACCCATATTGACTAAATTTAAACCATATTTACGAGTTGGTTCGATATGCCAGGTTTCATTAGGCATTTTAATTGTACCATCAAACCAATTTGAATAGAATCCACCACTAACATAGGATGTATCAGGATGATCTAGTTAAATTATTTATATTATATAATAAAGAATTCTCGTTACAAAAAATGATTCATTTACCTAAGACATAACCATCAAAAAGAATAGAAGAATTTATTCGAAAAGTCGATGGACCAAGATGAATGTCAGCATCAGTAGCAAAATATTCATTCGTATTTTTTAAAATTAAAGTTATATTTCTAAACAATAAAAATATGTTCGTGCAATGCCTGTCGAATTAATATGTGAAATACGATTTAGTTGCTGTTGCTAAATCACAGGAAGATTTCTTTATTCTATCTATTTTAGAACACATCTCTTCATCATATTTTTACTTAATCCTCCAAAAGTATAATAACGAAGTAAGTCATATATTATAACGAGTTATTATTCATATATGGTCTATAATGGTCTCTGGCTAGGAGAGAGTGTGGGGGGGGGGGGTACATTTCTATCCTATATGTGTCAGCACGCCTTTTAGATAGTGTTTTCACAAAAATGAAAGAAATATATTTACTTATGATCTAATTCAAGTGTAAGAATACGATTAGGATTATTTTCGATAATTGAACGTTTTCGTCGATGAATATTCGTTGTTGTTTCATCATGAATAGCACGAATAACACTATAACGTTTAATGCCAAATGATGAAAGATAATCAGCATTAACTAAAAAATAAATATTTTAGAGCAAAGAAAGTTTGTCTTTTTTTGTAATGAAAAATTACCTAGTAGATGTTGATATGGCCATAAGATTCCCAAGAAAAATAGAATAGTGAGCGACCACGGCATTCATTCAGCCGTTATTCTTTCAATATCTAGAATATGTAATATCTATGTTTAATTGTCAGTCATATTCTTTGCATTAAGCATAACAATTTAACAAAACAAAAAAGATCTTGAAGTGGAGTATTAATTGATGCTCGTTCATTTCTTTTGTAAGTTTATTTTAGATATTTGACTAGAACAAAAAAAAAAAAGGCTACTCTTCATATGAAGGATTCATTTTTAGAAAGTAATAAACGTTCAAATAATAGCTGGAACAGAGGTCATATAGGTTTGTAATTAATAGAGAACGAAAGAATGTGATATCATATTCTTGATTTCAAATCACGAACGATTAGCCAGCTGATGAGAATAGAAAGAAAGAACGAACGAGAGAGAGAAAAAAAGTCTTATTTCTAAGCGACCAATCAGAATGTTAAATAATAAATAAAAAAGAACTTTTATAAATTATTAATTTTCTTATTTCATATAATACTTTTTCAAATAAATAAAACAAAAAAAAAAGAAACTATGATTATCAATTAATCATATTTAACGCCATCTATATAAATATATGTCATGAATTTAATCGAATTCATGTTAGAATTTCTGTTATTATTTTTTTATTTGCTTTTTTACTATATTAAAACCACATATTTGCTAAATAATCAAGACAACTATGATGATGACGACAACCAGTCCAACAGCTGATTACTATTTGACTATATAAGTATCGAATCTAAATAATTTAAAAGCCTTCTTCGTTATGTTATTTTCTTTTAGTATACGGGGTTTTTGTATTTTGTACTCATTCATGTAGAAAAAACAATCCTATTAGGAAAATATTATCGATCGATGCAATAAATTCCTTTTTAGATGTCATCAGCATCATTTTTTGAACAATTGACGAGCAGCGTGTCAATCTCTATTGTGTCCATTATTTCAGTGGCCACTTTAGCTGTTATATTAATTGTTACAATTGTCAGTCGAGTTTTCTTTTCTTCATCAACAAAAACACGTTCTTCTTCAAAACAGCCTTCAAGTAAAGATAAAAAAACCAAAGAAGCTAATACAAAAAAACAACAACAACAGGCTGATACAACATCAGCCAATAAGAAGAAGAATAATAAAACAAAAAAGAATGCAACTGCTACACCACCATCACCACCCGTTAAAACTGCTGTTTCATCATCATCATCATCAACAAGTTCACAATCAGAAGAAAGTGAAAATGAAAAAGTCGCTCTTGTAAAACCAACAAAAAAGGTATTGAATTATTCACTAAGAGAGTATCATCTCTTTTGAATTACTTCTGATTCTTCGCAAGAGTGCAACTGGTTGGACTCAAGATTTTACTACAACTAGATTATCGAAAAGGATGGGTTACATGTTCGAGAAAGAAGTTTTAAAAGTAGATCTTCGACGGGTTTTTGAAGATCGTTTCAAAATTCTCAGGCGATGTTTTAAAATATTTTTTCGTTGATCATGTGTTCCATCATTTTTTGATAATCTAGCTGCGTTAAAAATTTGAGCTCGACCAGTTGTACTTTCGCGAAGAACCAGAAATGATTCAGAAGAAAGGAATGTTCGTGAATTTACACTTGAAACAAAAAAGACCTTGACATTACTTATTTAGCCAATAAAATCAAACAAAACATCAACAGATAAAAAAATAGCTACTTCTAATGAAAATAACAAGTCTACCAATGCAACTGATGGAGTTAAGACGTCAACATCATCAAAACAACAACAACAACAGGCTCCTGTACGTAACGAAAATATTGATGGAATGCAAAGTGGTGATGCCAAAAAGAAACAAGCAAAAACTGTTGAAACGTCTGTACCTAACAAACAACAAACAACAAAAAAAGGTATGCTAATAGTTTGATTAGATTATAATATTATATCTATTATTTGTAGGTGATACAAGCAATAAGGTCAATACAACAACTGCAAATAAGAAACAAGCAGTAGTCGTTAATTCTGAAGTTGTGAAACGAACAGCAGTTGATGATGCAGTTGATAGTGATCACGAAGATGAAGGTCAATGGCTTACACAAAGCAATAAACAGGTTAATAATCGTAATCGTAATAAACCAAAAACTGAAACATCAAATCAAGAATCACCACCAGCGCCAACGCCATCAAATCGTAAGACAGCAATAGAAAAACGAACAACACCAACTAATAATACAGCATCATCTATAAATAAAAATGAATCTGATGTTGAAACACCAGTAACATCGAATATACCTGTTCCACCACCAGCACAAGAACCAATTGAAATTTGTCAATTATTACCAACAACTGAAAATCGTTATACAGTCAATGATGATTGGTGGAAACAAGCATTAAATAAACAACAAACATTTTCTATTGATGATATTGGTGAATGGCCTGAACGTGAACAAGATGAACAATATATTGTTCAAGTTAAACGTATTATACCAATTAAAACAGCGTTAAGTGAAAAAGATATTAATGTTGATGAAAACGATTCGATTAATAGTTATAAAAATGTACAAGATGATGAAGTATAAATTTTGTTTAAAAAAAAAAACAACAATTCGTTTTCTTTTTATTTATTTTTAGAAAATAAATTTTAATGAACAGGTTAATTCATCATCGGTTGTCACAGGTAAATAGATCATAATGAAATATTAGTTATGAATATTTATAAATTTTTTAAATAGATGAATCTACCACAGCATCTCATTCGAAAAAGAAGGGAACAAATGTGCGTCGACTTTCTTAAGCAAAAGGAAATCGAAGAAATTCTTGTTGTTTCTTTTTTTTTAATTTTATCTCCGATTATTTATCTGTTTGTTCTTTGTTTTCTTAACCTATTCTTTTCTTTCATATGTATTTCTTTGTTTTTGAAACTATTATACTACTTTGATTGCCTTTTGTTCTAGTGGTTGAAAGACTGAGGATGATTTTAGCACGCTTTTAAGTTCATGTGATTTCTTTTCTTTGTTTTTTTTATTCTTCTGCTTCTTTTTTCTGTATGATTGATGAAAAGGGTAATGGGGTCGAAGGGTAATCTTTATTTGTTAATGGGTGATTGGACGCGTGCAATTTGCATTATATAAGTTTTACTTTTTTCTTAGGTAGATCATATTCTTCAACAGTAATTTTTCTTTTATCGTTTTTCTTTTCTTTTTTGTTGTTGTTTTGTTGATTGGAGTGATAAACAAAAAAGAAAGAAGGAAAAAAAGAACTGTTGCCTGATAATTTGACACTTCCGAATTGTTTAGTAGTTGTTTATGGTTATGATTTCTTTTTTCTTTCTTTTATTGTTTTTCTCTTCTATATAACCATTGTTGTGTTGTTTTTCTGCTATCTTTTCTTGTTACTTACAGTTCTAGAAAAGAAAAAAAAAACTATGAAAAGGTGAATTTTTTTGTCTACACTTCGCTACTGTTCTTGCCGTTGTTGCTTTAGAAAAAAAACAAAACATTTTCGTTTTAACGAAAACAATATGAAAGGAATAAACGATTGTATAGCCAAAAATCATGATTTGAAAAGACAAACCACCTTCAAATGCATATATGATTGATTATGTTAGATTAGAAAATAACTCAAATAGAAGTCTTCATGTGTATTATTAGTTGATGTAATATGTATTGAATTATGATTAGATTCATAATTTATTTCTAAATTTTGGAATTGAAATCTATGAAACGATTCTACAACAGATTTTTTCAGTCAGTAAAGCATTTCAATAGATAATCCTATTTCTGTCTGGATAAAATGTACTTATTTTTGTTTTGTTTTGCATTTCCTTACTACGACATTGCAAATTTAGAGAGTTTATTATCAAATACATTCAATTTTTTAGTCCGATATGTGTGTAAAAAAAACCAATAGATTTTTCATTGAGAGAATATTCTTGTCAAGATCTCTGTTATTGATGTTCAGGATAATATGACAAATAAAACATTATTTTACTGATAAAATAGCTTGATTTGTTAAAAAGTATCTAACATTTTCTTACAGTTAATTTGTTGTTTGACCAAACCAAATATGCAAAGAATAATAAGATTCCCAATATACAAAATCTTTTTTTCTGTCGATAAGTTCTTCTATAAAATCTGACCAAGGCATTGATCGATCAGAAGAAGCTAAAAGTGTAAGACTCCATAAATGTTCATGGTGATTGACGATCATTTTCATACTGTTAATATCTTTTACAGTTACTTCTAAATATTTTATATGATAGGGAATCATTGAACAAATATTTTCCATGTCTATAACATCATCATAAGAAGAATAAGGATGTATTGCGAGTGTACTTAGATTATAGGCTAATCCCATCAGAATTTGAATGCTGTTTAATGTATTATGAATAGATTTGTGATTTAAATCAGGATTAAAAGTGATTTTATCGAGACGAGAAAGATCGATTATTTTCGAAAGAAATTCAACACATTCTAATGACCATTCTTGATCCACATCTATTGTTAACTTAGTTAAATTGCGAAATAAGTACTGACTTGGCATTATGTTCTATAAATATAAAATAGATCAATTTCTTTTGAAAGTAGATTAAATTAATGCATCTATATATATATTTCAATTAAAGTTCTAAAATTTCATTCTTACAGTTTGAAAGAAATAAAAAGCAACTCATTATAGCAGTAATTTATTAGTCTATTCAAAATATTTCAAAAGAAAGAATTTCATTACCACTATCATAAATAAGCTTTAGACATTATTTAAAGACTTCTTTTTTAAGAAGTCATTAAATATCTATTGAATACTGATTTATTCATATGACTAGTATCAAAGAAGATAGTTTGCAATAATTTAAACATACCTTCATTGTAACGACACCAGCCATTAATTTCGTTAAAGTTAAGTTTATTGTATGTACGTTCTCTGTTATTATAGCATCGGTTTCTATTGTGAGCATAGTAGAATATGAAATTTTATTTGCTTGACATTCATACGTAAAGTCAGTACTACATAGTGGTGTTGTATAGAGCATAATCTGATTGAGATAACCAATGTAATCACAGATGACAAACCAATGTTTCTGTTCGAGCCAAAATGGTGTTTGAAATCGAGAGATAAGCNCATTATAGCAGTAATTTATTAGTCTATTCAAAATATTTCAAAAGAAAGAATTTCATTACCACTATCATAAATAAGCTTTAGACATTATTTAAAGACTTCTTTTTTAAGAAGTCATTAAATATCTATTGAATACTGATTTATTCATATGACTAGTATCAAAGAAGATAGTTTACAATAATTTAAACATACCTTCATTGTAACGACACCAGCCATTAATTTCGTTAAAGTTAAGTTTATTGTATGTACGTTCTCTGTTATTATAGCATCGGTTTCTATTGTGAGCGTAGTAGAATATGAAATTTTATTTGCTTGACATTCATACGTAAAGTCAGTACTACATAGTGGTGTTGTATAGAGCATAATCTGATTGAGATAATCAATGTAATCACAGATGACAAACCAATGTTTCTGTTCGAGCCAAAATGGTGTTTGAAATCGAGAGATAAGCGATTGAATATCTCTAGATTTGTAGTAAACATTGTATATATTTGTAAAGAAGAATTCAAATTTATGCAAAAGAAGTAAATTTGCACTAATAAATTGTTCCCAATGATATCCATTAGCAATAGTATCAAATGAATCCGGTAAACATATGATTTTCAAATAAATCAATGAAGGTGTTAAGGAAAGAAGTGATGTAAGCTCATTCATTGTCAGTCGACTGTCAGTTAATATTAATGATGTTAATTGCTCATATAAGATAGGAACAGACAATGTTGCAATATATTCATCGATTTTATGCATTGAACAATGATTTAATGTTAATGTTTTTAAATTAGGTGTTTCTCGAAGTATATTGCAATATTGTTTTTGTGTTACATACATCAATATAAGATGTTCTAGTGTATATTGTACTGGCCATAACATTTCTTCGATAGCATATGATCCAGTTTTAAGTTCAAGTTTGCGAAGATTAAGTCGATTTAATATTGATGAGAGAAGATTTAAAGTTTTGTTAGTAGGACAATGAGCTTCTCGCCAATTGATCACTAATGATGTGATTGTTGATGTTATGTTCGAATGTAGAATTTTATTTAGATTATCTTCATCGATTCCAAAAAGAGTTAATGAGAGTAATCGAGTAAATTGATCAATGTTAAACAATGAAAAAAACAATCTAATTTCACCTGGTGTCTTATTTTCATCAGAAAGTGTCAATGAAAGAATATTTTCGGGTTGAATAAATTGACAAATATAATGAAAATCATTTTTTGAAATTGAACGAAAATCGAGTTGATATCTATTGTAGGTATTAGATATTACTCGAAAATATGTACATACATTAGAAAATGATAGAAAAATAGTTGATATATCAAGATAATCAATAATATGATACAAAATCTCGACTGGTAAGGTTAAAAGCGACGAATTATATGCCATAGACATGATTATTAAGATTTTCTTCACTTGTGAAAAACTCTTTCAGTTCTAGAATTTCATTGATTTATAAATTCAACGTATGAAAAATTCATAATATCACTCCATTCTACAAGAGAAGATGCTTTTTAATATGATTTTGTCAAAAATAATACCAGAATAATAACTGAATGAATTGTAAAATATAGTTATATATCTTGTTGTTATCGATGTTATCAAAGAAGAAATATGTCCATTAAGAAGACTGAACTCGAAAAAAACAAAACAAATAGGAAGATGTAGAAAGAGAAAGAAAGAGGAAAAAATCCATATGGTCTTATGTATTTATGATGTATTCATACGTAGTAGAATAGCTATCTCTTTAGCGACATTTGTTTTTCTCATAAGAAAAAAAAATGTATCTCAAAAAGAAAGAGGAAAAGATTGATGTTTTCTCTTCTTTGTTTTTTGTATATAACAAGTCACATGAAAAAAAATAAGCAATCAGCTGTCTTTGTTTGTAGAATTATCTATTGCATTATGTCTATTGTTTGATACTTATGTTCAAAATCATAGCATCATATAGTTTTTGTACTTTTCTCAATTATGATATTAAAAGAGAATAAATTACATTTAATATAACTAAATTTTTCAATCGATATTTTATGATTGATATTAGTGATGTATCAACAGAGTGTATAATATTGATAATTCTGCATAAATACCACATTTAGTTGAAAAACAGCATAATATAACTCTTGATAATTATTCGACGCGTTTTAATCATAATCAAGTGTAGCTTTAAGAGAAAAACCAACATTCTCTAATTTCTTCTGTCATTCATCATGTGTTTGATATTGAATCAAATTTCGTATATTTAGTGATGTTTCATTTTTTTTAAAACTCCTAACCAGTCGTACGATTTACAAAATTGTCATCAGATTCAATTTTGTTTTGGTTCAAATGGTTTTCTTGAAAACCAGAAAATTCAATTAATCGACAAGACTAAAGTATTTCAAACATGTAAAAAGTCTCCTTTCTGATTATATTTGATTGTACTCAAACAATTTATTTGCATGTTTATTCGAAGTTTAATTTGATCTATTATAAAATATTTCAAATAACTATTTTGTATACACAAATCCTTTTTCTTACACTCTCAATTATCGAAAGACGCGAACTAGTTGCTTGTTCAATTGCTTTGGTAAGCAAAGCATTAATAAACCAATTATGAAAAAGGAAAACTAACAAGATCGATGATCGATGGATTTAAGTTAACATTTTCGAATGCTACTTTATCATTTGGATTATTATAATCTTTCCACAAAAAAGTTTTCTTTATTCAAATTCAAATACTTGCAAATCTCACGAGAAAAGTTCTGTAAGTGACGAATCACTTTTTTCATAGAGACATACATTACTGAATGCAGTGTACTGTGTTGATTCTGAATATGAAGGCCTCAGTGATTTCTAGGTCTTCCTAGACTTCATATCACGACTACCATCTCCTTCTGACAAGGATACTTTTCATCAAATTCAAGTTTTAAACAATCCATATTATATTACTAGACAAAATATCCGCGTGAATAGTTCTTTTTCAGACGTATCAACCTTAAGTTTCAAATACTAATCTGTAAAGCATCGAAGTAATTCGTATATTGACTAAAAAAGAGTCATCTGGTATTTGTTCTCATTTCTTCATCAAATATTCACACACCAATCATGTCAATACTATGTATAGCACGATATATATAACAATAAAAGAAATAAAGCAAAAGAGAACATCATATATAAATCATAGGGCGAAAGATAGTATACTGGATGATCTATAACTATACTCTAGATGTGAGAAAAAAGTTTCTGTACTATTAATTGAAAGAATGAACAGAGATCATTACATCGATAAATAACTAATGAAGAAACTGTGTCATGAGTATTGGACTACTTTGAGATACATAGAAAATTGACACATATATATATGTATATGTTGTAGGCCAAGTCTAGGATTTGCCGAGACTATTCTAACATCCGAGTTTGGACTAGTCCATTCTGGAATCTAAGTGTGGCCTAAATTTTTTCTAGATCAATCTTGGATTCGAGAATACCCTAGACCAAACTAGGATAAGTTTATTCGATTATACATTTGATCTCCACTATAATGAGAGCTATATTATAAGTATACAAGCATTGGAGGAGATAACAAACACGAGTTATACCTTGTGAATCAGAATTAGACTGATACTCGAATAAAAACGATAAAATTGCATGTGCTCATGGCATTATAGATAAATGATAGACAGCGAGTGTTTTGATGAGTTCGTCTGCTGCACATCAAGAACTCGTCATATACAGTTGACCGATTTACACAAGATGTCGATGAACAGTGCATTCAAATTATATGTTCGAGGTATTATCAACGGTGTCTACAGTTTAGGTAAAGAGGGATGCAATAACAGCTTGTGTGCTTGTAAAAGAAATCAAATTTTCTGTTCAATATAAATTGTCATGAAAAAATTATTTATCGTAAAAATACGATGGAATAAAGAAATTTATTGTCTTTTTAGTTAACATTCATATTAGTTTTTCACTTTGTTATGCCATTCACTTAATGAGTGTCAGTTGTAGTTTGAGTTATTAATCACTCTTCCTAGTTTGTACTAGGCGAATTTTAGATTGATCAAAATGCGAAATTGACCTACAACATATATATATATATTATGACAAATGGAACTGAAATACCTGATCGCAAAATATAACTGATTGTAGATCAGAGAATAAAACTTGAATAAAACAAAATTATTAGGAGAAAATTTTTTCGAAATTAAACAATAAATAAACTGTTGTTTTTCTTGAAAATCATTTAACTTCTTGCTCCAAAAAAAGATGGAAGAATCTTCTATTACACTGGATGACGTAAATGAATTACAAAGTAATTCAAAATAAATGAATTATATAATAATTCTCTGTCAAATATTTTTTTATTAATGTAAGCATCAGGGTCTACCAGGGTCTACTAGGGTCTATTAGTGTCTACCAGGATCTATCAGGATCTATCAGGGTCAACTAGCGTGTGGGTGTGAGAGAATGCCGACACACGCAAATACACACACACAGGCACTCGAGGGCGAATCTGACAAGTGTGATTGTCAGAAAACGTTTAATGCCCGCCCTACCCCCTCAGAATCGACTTGCCACTTTGGAGTATAGGTTTCGGCTGAAACTTTCAGGAATGAATGGTCTTGTTGAGAAACGCTCATGCTAAAAAATTCAGCCATGTATACCTTACTAAACTAGACTTACGACTTGTTTTATTGATCTCAAGAGAATCGAAATAACTCCATAAGTATGAGAGCTACCGAGGTCGGATCGGTTTTAAATTAAAGCCAGCCTCCATACGCAACCTTTCATCGGACAGAATTTTGAAATTCACTTCTGTTCATTTTTTATAAGCGTTTTATTCTGTATAGCTCTCAAATGAGGTTTAAAAAACTCAATAAATCGGACTTTTCTTAGTCCAGGAACGTAATATCAAAAATGCGTCCGATGAAAAGTTAGGTCTCATTGAGATCTTTAAAACACAAAACAATATCGTGGAATGCCGGAGCCAAGCTGGAGTTATTTCAATTTTACTGTTTCAAAACCATGTTTTGAGAAAAACGCTAAATAAGTTTTGGAAATGGAGTTCTTCATTCAATTCCAGAAAAATCATATTATGATGAAATATTTGTAATATACTTCAGTCACATGTTTAAAAGCACGTAACCGATTACGTAAGCTAATGCCATCTGTCATGCTGGTTAACATAAAAATATCCTATTAAATGCTGATTCAAGTGACAACTCAATTTTTCAAAACTTGGTAGTGAAGTCCTATTTTCTTCCGATAAGTTGATGAAAATCTAACCGTTTTGCGAAAAGCTACATATATTCAGTCTGTGATGGGTCCAAATCTTGTCTATAACGGTCTGTGACACCCCAAAACCTGTCTGTAACGGTCTGTGATTGTGAATTAGTTAATTACATATTAATTAATTAATTAAAATGTCTGTAACGGTCTGTGGGGCGGGGGGGGGGGAGAGGGGGAGTGGGTCCATAATTCCTAACCTAAACACTTCAACACTCCTTTAGGTCGTGTTTCATAAAAGAGAAAGCTTCCGCGCATCTTTTTATGATAAAAAATCAATGCCAACTTTTTTCCGACAAAATGGGTTTCCTGAGAGGGGAACCCCTTAATCACACAAACAAACACACACACACGGGGACACACTCAAGGTGGCATCTGACGATTGTGGGTGTCACAAAAGCGCTACTCACGCAGGCAAAGTCACCACTGTTGGAGTTAAAACTAGCTGAGTTATACCTGATCAACTTTTCGGTCAAAAAGTTAATTGAGTTATAACTATCAACTGTGGTTATAACTTTCAACTTCTTAATTTGTTGAGCAGATTTAATTAAGTTGAAAAGATAATCACTCTGATTTATTGATATACTCGATAGAATAGATGAAAATACAAGTATTTGAAATATCTTTTACTTCAAAAGAGCAATATTTCAGAATTCTTTTTTGAGTACTTTTTAATGTATGTTTTTGCCATCTATGTTTTCTTCTACTTATACACCGAGCTTGAGCATAGGTGTAAATAATATATTTTTCATTATAGAATCAATGATTATCTTCAAATTGCGAGCACCTGAGAAAAATATTTAAAAAAAAGAAACCATTTTATATAATTATAATTTGATTTATTTGAAACAGCAATCATTTTCAATCTATATTGTGAGGAAATTAAGTTAAGATTCCATATCGTATCGTGATGTATGTTTTATTCCAATACGAAATCACTGTATCAGGTTATTTTGTCTTCACTTTTATACGTTCGCTATTAATTATATTAACACGTATAAAATTATACTTTTTTCTCGTTTCTCCTTATTGATATGTCGATGAACGAAGAACAGAAACAGGAGAATAAAGAAATCAAGATGATAAGTGCAAAGGAAACAGAAAATTGAAAGAATAGAAGATGCAAACATTATCTTTTTATAAGACAAAGGCGAGGAAAGACCCTTGTTGCATTATTCAGGAGGAAAAGTGACTGATATCATGCTGATGTAAGTGGGAAACGATGAGTTGTGATTTAGTGATTTAAAATGAGTTTGAATGATTTAATTTGAGTTTCAGCTGAGTTAAATCAGTAGTTTCCCCTTGCGTTGATGCCTGGAGGAACCTCGCTTATTTGTGACACGGACATGACTAATAGTTTTAGTTAGTCTGAAATCATGAACAATGTTAACAGCACTGTTGATTAGTGATTCTAGTGAAACTGGTAGCAATTATAAAGTTCACAACTATAACTACGGTCAAAAGTTGTAATTACAGTTGATAGTTATAATCCATGCTGTAGGTTATAGGTACGGCTCATAGTTACGTCCCTGGTTGATCTTATAGCTGTGACTGAAAGTTGTGATAATTGCAACTTTTGACCGATCTTAGATTATTATGAAAGTTTCAAAGGTACAGTTTCTATTCAAGACAATGTATGCTCGACTAGTATATTCTGAATGAAAACAATTGTAATTCCGAGTTTCCTTCAAAGTTGTCATCATAGAAAAAACCCTTAACGTCACCGAACAAAGAATAAATTGCCTCATCGATGCTCGACATATAAATAGAAGAAAACATAGATCGTAAATGAATGCACTAAGAAGTACACACAGAGGAATTCTGGATGAACGAACAATTCATTGCAGGACAATCTGTCACATGAACAACTCGTTGCAAATCAGTTCGTTGTTATGACATGATTAAATAATAATTTATATCTATTTTTCAACAATGAAGCGATTATTAAGTAAAGTTTGAAATATGTAATCTAATGACTATAAAATCGACCAATCTAGTTTTAAATATATACAATAACAGATGATTCCTTAAGGCCTCCCCCACCTCCAGAATCTATTTTTGAAACAGTGCACGGGATTGCCATACAAATTTTCACAAATGTTGACACCTTGAAAGTAAAGTTACGAAATTAATTTTACGCTGCTAAATCTCAGCGTTCATGAGTTCTCTAGAGACCAAGGGCCAAAATGGGGCCTCTGCCCGGGCACATTTTCTTTTACTATACTTCAAGGTACAGAGCCCGGGATTATTTTATTTGAAAGACAACTCCTTACCCCTTCGGATGAGGGGAAGGTATTTTTTTACTGACGCTTTCTTCAATATTGGGAAGCGTCAGAACCTCTANGCCGACGCTAACGGGCCCACATAAGCAGTCAGGTTCTTTCGTCTTTTTCTTTTTACAGACGGCGATATCTGCACTTATTCCGTCCAACGTACTGACTAGCGATATATTCAGCACGTTACGAATGAGTCATTCAAGAGAACTTAGCCGTTAGTGACTTGTTCACCCAGTGAAAAATATTTGTAAAAATAACGTAAGAGAACGCATTCATAAAAATGTAGAGACTTGTCTTTCACATGAAGAATGTGTTCTACAGCTTAGTGAACGTTTTCACAAACAAAAAGAAAAGTTCTAAGTCTAAAGGAACTCATTCCTTACTGTTCCACACTAGTACGGAATACTTTCTTCTCAGTTCAAAAATCGTTCTCTATCTGGATAGAAAACGCTCTAAGCCGTTCCATGAGCCAATAGAACGTGTCTCTGCCCATTCTATTTCGAAACAGTCGAGATAGAGTTCCATCGAAATGAGACCCCTTTTTTAACATTCTCTTGAGAAACACCTGAGAATGGATTCTTTTGACTGATGAACGCTTTCATCTGAATTTAACGTCACTTTTGATTCAAAAATGACAGCTCTGAAGTATGACACCCTGAAACTGGTGCCGAAAATGGTGGAACCTTCAATTAGTCATACTTTACAACTGGCAGTCCTGATTCCAAAAAAATTTTTTTTTAAGAACAGTTTCAGCTACGAAAAACTAGAGCATACCATTGGATAGAGCTCGTCGAGTTGCACCAGAATCGATCTTTCAAAAAGTTATGTCTGACCTTCTCTTCGAGAACTCTTATAGTCACTGGATGATGGAAATGAATTGCAAAGTAATTCAAAAAAATTGAATTACAAAATAATTCGAAATTTTTATATTCTACCAGGACCTCCAGGATCTACCAAGATCTGCCGGGGTTTATTAAGGTCTACTACAGTCTCGATGTGGGTGCCACAAAACAACTTACATCACGTCTCTCTTGGTGTGGGTGCGGCGAAGTGACTTACATCACGTTTCCTTCGATGTGGGTACTGCAAAACCCTAGTAGACCCTGGTAAATCCTGGAGATCCTGCTAGACTCCGGTAGATCATGGTAGATTCTGGAGGTCTTGCTAGACTCTGGTAGATCCTGGAGGTCCTGGTAGATCCTGCTAGACCTTGGTATATGAGAATAAACTTCTTATAATTATATGCATATACTTCTATAAATATGTATAATCGAAATTTTGAATTACTTTGTAATTCATTTGCGTCGTGAACTCTTCTATTATGTTCAATTCTGTGAAGATGTCTAGGAAATCTTGTATAATGTTCCACTTCTTTTTTTTTTTTTTTGAACAATTATTTAACACAAAGATATGCTAAAATGAATAGCGAATTTTTAACAAAATTCTTCTGAATAAAAAAGAGATGATTTCTTTTTTTTATAAAATATTTACTTTGCAAGAATTTTCCAGGCTAAACGATGAAAATTAGGAATATCAGAGAAATTTGCGATTACTTAATTAATGAAAGATATTCTATTTTGCAAGAGAATTCAGTAATGACGAACATAATATATTAAAATATGCACCATCGTTGTTTAATATCGATAAGATGATGCATATAAATGTCTGTCATCTTTGTCTGTTTCTTATCAAACATAGAACTCTTATTGCACTGAAGAAAAAAAAATGTTTTCATCATTTTTATTTTTTATTTTATTTATATAAATGAACTAAAAATTCTATAGAAATTAAAGAAGAGAATAGAGAATAATCATTTGATTGTTGAACTATTATTTTTAGAAAACTACTGAAATTTGAAAAAGAGGACTTTGTAATCAATATCGAAGTTAATTACCGTGTATGTATATACGTCAACAATAAGGGTTTGAAGAGAAGAGACAATGTTTTTCTCGTCCTGTAACACGTTGCGAAGGTCCACTATTTGAAGAAAAACATTTTGTCTATTAGAGAATTGAAAATTATTTTTTTAAAATAAGTTCTTAGAAAAAAATTGTTTATTTTTAATTTGTTAATATATATATAATAAATAAATATTTAATGAAATTCTTTATTATGTAGATAACAATGTATCCTTTAACAACCAAAGAAGAAGAAAATTTACAAATAAATATAGCTGATGGAGTTTCTACTGTCGAAGAAACATATGATGATATATCAATACATCATAATGGAATATATTGGCGACTACTTTTTCTGAATTTGGTTGTATTATGGGCATATCAATCATTAATTTCTGCACAAAATTATTATAGCAAATTTTTTCCTCTTGCTCATTTAGATTTTTGGGGAACAGTATCAGCTGGTTTAAGTATGTTGTTGCTTCATGTGATTCAATTATATTTTGGTGTTTATAAATATGGATTTACAAAACGTGTTATACCTGGTTTTATAGGTTATATTATTATTGCAATTTTAGTTATGGCTTTAAAAAATAAAATTGTTCTAATTGTTGCTTTTGCAAGTGTTGGTGCAATTAATACAATTACAGAATCTCCTATTTATGGTATTGCAGGTTTATTTACAACTGGTTCATTTACTCAAGCTGTTCAAGTTGGAAATGGTATGGCTGGATTTTTAAATGTTTGTGCAAATACAATAATTCGATTGATTGTTTTACTTGTTCATAGTAAAATCGATCAAGATCAATTATCATTTTATATATTTATGAGTGTATTAATAATATTATGTTTTATAGCTATTTATGTTTATTATCGTTTAATACATATTCCTCCAGTTAGTATAAGAATAAGTCAACAAATGGCTTCATTTCGACGAGAACAACTTCGTAATGTTATGGAATTAGATTTTCATGAAGATCATCATGAAAATCAACTTTCATTTTGGGAAATAATAAAAATTTTAGCAGTTCATCTATTTATTCAATTTTATGTATTATTTATAAGTTTATTATTATGGCCAGGTATTCCATGTAGTGCAACAAATAATGGCTGGTTTAATTCTAGTGGTAAACTATGGTGGTGTTCACCTTTTATTATTGGAACATTTAATCTTGGAGATCTTATTGGTCGTACTCTTGCTGTTAAAGTTCATAAATATTTTTCTGCAAATATTTGTTTAGTTTGTGCACTTTTAAGAAGTCTATTTATTCTAATAATAGGTTTTCGTCATCATATAGATAATATACTCCTTCTTTGTTTAATAACACTAATGGGAACAACAAATGGTCTTCTGGCAACAGTTACGTTTATGGTTCGTCCTCAAACAATTGTTGGTGTTAATAATTGTGAAAGAGCTGCTTATTTAATGACAGCAGCTCTATACCTTGGAATTGCATGTGGATCTATTGTTGCAGCTGGCTTAGCATTGCTTCATGTTGTTTAATGGAATTTATTCTTAGCACAACAATAAATATTTGTATTTGAATAATAATTAAATACGAAGTTTAGTTTAAATTTATCATCATCAATATTAAAAATCATTTTAGGTCTATTGAACATTTTCTGAAGAGATCAGAAAACGTCAAAGAACGTTTTTTGTTTTCGCTCTGTCTTACATTTTACAGGACACAGAAAATAGCATAAAAAGTTCGTCCTGATAGGACAATATATTGACTGCTTTTTTGACAAGGAAAAAGACTTGTCCACACATATTAGGTACAACGTTAAATATCACAGACACACTATTTTTTATAAAAAAACATACAATATAATCATGTTAATAAACCTTATCACATGTTTTCTAGCAGAAATGAAATGAAGAATAAAAAAAATATTTGACATTCATACGGTGAACAAAACAAATATATCGATACAGAATTCAATAAGTAATTAATATAAGCAAATCGACAATGAGAAAGAATAAGTTTTCTTTTTATTATCTTTTCTTGAATTTTTTGTATGAATGACTAGATAATATGTTATCAATTTGACTTGCTGATAAACATATTCGTCTTTGAGTAAATATCAATTCAGCTGAGATAAATAATATTTCAATCAAAGTAATAGTTAATTGGTATGGCATCTACTCTTCTGACTACTATTGATCTTAATGAAAAATCCACATGAGTCCTACTACAAGACTAGAACTTCATTCAATTACAATCGATTAGGTGATTTCGATGTCCTGTAGGATACGCGCACTATGATGTTCTTTGAAAGAAAAAATGTTTACAGCATTTTATTGAATAGAAATTGCACATATTAATATTTTCAAAGAAAACAAAAACGTTTTCTTTATTCAAACAAAACACTTTTTGCTCATATCTGAAGGCAATAATCAAATCAGAAATGTTTCTCGATTGAACATTCAAATTAATGTTCATCACAACAGATATTCTCACGGAATTTATTTTCGAAAATAAATTCCAATTAATAAAAAAAGCATCAAACTTGCATTTGAATAAAATTTTCAAAAATATTTGTGTTTATTGATGGACGTTTATTTAATGATAATCGATTTAATCCTGAAACTAATGGATTTGTTAATTTATATTCGACATAAACTTAAGAACAGCCTTTTTTGAATTTAATTTAGAGTATAGTCTAGTTATATTTATGTATAACATCATTAAAAAAATACAATCTTATTTTAGAAAAAAAAAATATTAAAAAAGTAACTTTATCTATCAGTGATTTTTTTTAAAGAGTTGAAAGATCTTCTATACTTCTTTCAATTTGATTTGACTTACAATTTAAACTAGCAATTAAATGTGATGTGGGTACTACCGTTAGACGCAAAATTTCAAGAGTTTGTTGATCGTTTTTTCCTTTTTGTATGAGTATCAAAACAAACCAATGCGACGGAGATTAATCATGTTCATACACTTAATAAACTAAGACTTATCGAGTAAGACATCTTTTTCAGTTTTGGATTTGAATATTTCAAGTGAAGTCAATTTAATTTGGTTTAAAATGTACAACAAAAAACAATTAATTTCGTTTTTTTCTTTATTTGATGTATTTAACTTTTATGGGTAAAGTAATCAATTGTATATAACCATTCAAAATAAAGAATCTTTACAAGAGTTTTGATCATAAAAAAAGAAAAGGCAGCTAAATGTAAAATATATATATATGAACTTTCGTTATTTAACAAATCGTAATATTGCGATGCCGATTCATATCAGGCGTCATTATTAGACAGATAAAAAAATTTATGCATATATATCTTACTGTTAGCTGTATTATGTTTCGTTTTACTTACGAAAAGAATATTTGACCCGAACTTAATGTTGTAAACGAAAGAAAAAATACGTACAAATCGAATAGAATAATTTATGCTTAAGTTTAGAGATGAATGTTTGCCGTAGTATAATAACTACAGTATTTCAATTTGTCTAATCGAGGAACTGGTTAGAGCATATTTGCTTATAAATTATGATTTTCTTTAACTTCTTTTTTTGATGTAGCACACTTAAAATGTCGCCGAATTTTTTCGATTTCTTGCTGTCGAGATGTACAATTTTTGTTCTCTTGCAATGTCTGTTTGCACAAAGATATGCAAAAAGAAATAGATGACTATTACATAAATGATCGTTTCTTCATACTTTTCTTTTTTTAATTTTTATTGTTCCATTCGCATAATTAGAAATGATAATTAATACCTGAGATTATTCTATAATTACTTTGAAAAGAAAAGTAATCATATCTCTCATAATCGTTCATTTATTTTGTTTGAATATTGAAATATTATTTTATTAATGAATTAAGTTTGTATTATGAAGTACATTTCATAGAAAACAGAATGTCCGCGGTAGTATAGTGGTTAGTATCCCCGCCTGTCACGCGGGAAACCGGGGTTCGATTCCCCGCCGCGGAGTAACTTTGGAACTGTTCCCATATTATGTCA
>CAJNSZ010000356.1:0-44462 GCA_905329745.1 Rotaria sp. Silwood2 | reverse complement strand
CACCTAGCAGATCAATATAATTCCTTATTGTAATAAAATAAACATTTTTCTATGTACATATGAGGGGGGGGGGGGTCTATAATTATGACAACCCCTGTATAATAGGGCTTGGAAATCTCCATCGATTGACTTGTGATTCATGAGTGTTTTCACTCTTGAGAAAAATCCTCATCAACATGATTATCTAAAATCTCGTTTTGAGGATTTTTTTAGAGAACCTCATCATATATGATGTAGTTCTATTAACATCCACTACTAATACAATGAGTTATGGATTTTGTCTGTGTAAAGAGTAAATCTTGTCGTTATACCTTTTTCATCCTATACAAGTTTCTGCTTTTAGCATGGATAATGTATTATACTCGCCAGTAAGCCGCCATGGATAAGTGGCTACGTTGTTCGACATATATTCAAAAGGTACTCTGTTCAAACCTTTGTATCATTAGCCATAGTAAGACTTTGGTCAAGTCACTCACTAATGCATGTTTGTCTAGGATACCGATCCGATAACATGCTGACTATGTTGTGACATACATCTGCTTGTGTGACTTGTACGTGGCTAGTTAGTGTGTATAAAAATCTCAAGCTGTTAATAAACGCAAATATTCCTCATTAAGTTGGCCTTCTATCCAGAACTATAACAAATATTAATTGAAAGGAAGATATCGATCTATTGAATCTGTCACTAAGCAGAACCCTATACCACTAGGTAGTTGAAAGACACAGGTATTCTTCTTCTTCTCATATTTATTAGCAACGTTTAAGATTCTCTTTTTGTTGAGAGTGTCTTCTAAGTCTTTGGATGATAAAGTCATGACAATGTTAACCTAACAACACATGACTGGTATAGATCAAGATCGGCGCACAAAAAAAAGCAACTGTAAGTCTATGAAATAGACAAGAGATTGCCATTATCTACCTCTTAAATGTTATCAAGAATGACTATTATTCTAATTACAGGCACATTGATACACGATGTTCGAACAGAAACAAAGATTGAACACTGGAGTTCGTTATCTAGGGATTTTTCCGGGTGTAGTGACTCTATTCAAATGATATATCGATTTTTCTAACGAAACAAAAATGAAAAGGTTTCTTTTCAAAAATAGTTTTAAATTGTACCTAGGTAAACTAGTCTAATCTTTGCTTACCTGTGTTTCACCTGTCTTGTAAATAGAATTAAATAAAAGTCGTGCTCGAACATTGTTTCACCCTTTTCTTTCTGACAGAAGATAAGACAACATAAAGAAAGTATTGCTATTACATTTGTCTTGTTGTTATTGCAAGCCACACGACATTGCTAAGGACATTTGACCTGAGATATTAAAAGTTTGAAAGTATCCTGTATCATTTGTTATAAATATTGTTATTATTGAAAAATTATGAGCAATTACGATGAATTAAACTATTCAAAATAGTACTATGTATTTTGTTTGCTTAGTTGCACAATTTAAAACAACGATTGTAACACGGATTGATATTCGTTGTTTCTTTTGTTTTATAAAATCTATTTAATTGATAATTTCTACAAATACAGTCATATTATCCATTAAACAGCTTGAAATTCAACTGACTTTACTTCACTTCTATGACCATATATCTGATACCTTGCCAAAACAATATTTTCAAGCATTCTGAATGTCCTTCGTACGTTATCAAGCACAAAAGAGTTCAACATGATCATTGTATAACTATAATGTGAGTCTATGAAAGTCATTGACACTCGATTCAAATACATAAAAATATATAAAACAATGGGAAAAAGCAACGGTCATATCAAACGAGATAAAGCCGTGGCAACAAAAAATCCCTGTACAGATGTGTTCATTTAGAGTTTCATCTGATTCAGATTAACGATTGACACAACAGCTAGTCTAGTTCTAATATGGAGTTGAATCGAATAAGACTGTCGATTTACTTCAAGACAATTAAAAGTATTAGACGCTTTTCGTGTTTTTTGACCAAATAAGTACTGAGATAAAGGTCTAACAATTCAGGTTGATAGTAAAATTCAGCTGTTATTGCTTAAACTTACACGTTTCGCATGCCTCGTTTCTTTTCTTGCTCGATGAACACATTTCAGAAGCGCGAAGTCGTTTCTTTAGTGTTCTTTCAGCAGGAAAATAGAAACATGAGATGATGCAATATGTACTTCATGGGAACTTGCACAAGGTTGTATTGGCGCGCTCTAGAGCTGATGTAAGTGTGCTGCAAGAGAAGATACAATCCACACACTCATAATGCTAATCTATATATAGAGGCTTCTTCTTAATGTTGATCATGTTCGATGCTGTATAGGAAGAATTTTGGATTTATTATCTGTTGTTATTATTAAAAGTTGTATGGCTTATAGAAATGTTGTTTTTTCTTAACGTCACGGTCTCAGATCTATACTTCAAACATTCAAGTAAAAGATAACTTTCTATTTCTCAACTAGTTTTGATGTTTTATTTGAATATGAGAAAATAAATTGCAACTTGGCTGAGCTCGATGATTTAATCAATTTTAACTAAGAATGTGAAATTAATGATTTATCTTTCGAGTTCTTCATCGAAAAAATAAAGCAAAACACTAAACGAAAGCATTCATTTATTTTATTGAATTGTATGCAAGTTTACATCATCCAAAGCTGATATAACTAGCTAATTTTATATCCAACAGAATAGCACGACGAGGATTTGAATGATATTTAATTGTTCTCTTCATTTTTCCATCTTTCGTAATCTGAAGCAGACATCCAAACTCATAATCAGCAATGACCCATTCATTACAAGTGAGTGAACAACAGCGAAATGTTTATCTTTTAATTTGACATAATATCCAGTTGAAGTGATCAGATGCAATCGAGCGTCTTTGCATATCTCAATTTAATACGCAGTGATTCATTAGATGTGTTCATATAACTATCAGAGCAAGATTTCCGTTATTGAAAGTGATGTCATTGATACTTTCATCTTTGGTACATGTAAGAGGATATTTCTATTTCTGAATCGATTTGATTGCTGGGAATAGTGTAAGTTCTACAATAGACGAAGCATATTCATTTGTGCTTGCATAAAGAACTGTGCCAGAACATGTGCACGATAACCAGCTTTGCTCTTCAATTACGTATGTGCACATTATCAATTGACATTGTATCTTCGTTAATGAGAAAGATGTTATTTTTTTTTCAAGTACAATGAATTGATCAAATGTTGATAACCAACAAATGTCGCTAATTTCATCATACGACCATTACGCTTGTTTTCTTATGTCCAATATCTCGATCAAATAAACATAAATATGGTTGTTGATGTATCAATAAATGTCAATCATTGCTAGTACATGGTCGAAAACTTCCCTCGGGACGATGAATTGTTCTGTAGATAGGCGAAAGAGTTCATAAATCAAATTCATGTTTGACCATTTTCTTAATTAAACCGAAACTGTCATCCATTAGTAATGGATGAATATTGATCGTAAAACATGTTTGTTCAAAAATATATTCAATCTTCTTGTAACAATCTCTAACGCCATTGTTCAAGTTTTTGACGACTATTGTCAATTGTTTTTGGAATATCAAGTGTTTTAAGACGATCTCCAAGTGTATTGATTTCATCAGTTAAAGGATTCAACTAAGACATGAGTAATGCATTATGTTCAGTTAAATGTTATAAACACAGATTTTGCTGACAGGCAACCACACAGCCCACGTGATGTACGAGTGCATTTCTCGATCTAACATGCTTGAGACACTTGTTAAGAATGCTAAAATTCGGATGTTCTATGGACAGTTATGGTAGGAAGATAAAATGAAACATGACGATATTTCTAAGAAAAAATGTTTGTTTGTTGAAGAAAGAGAAAAGGATTGGTTTTGTATTCATATAACGAAAATAAAGGTTTTTTTTAACTTTGAATTTAGTAAATAGATGTCGTAAGAATAATTACTTTATAAGAAAAACTAAAATACTTCAGCTGAAGGTGATTATTTGTCTGAAAATATGATAAAAAAAGAAAAATCTGTTTTTATTATATGTAACGTTGTAGACTGTGCTTATATGTCGTATCGATGTGACATTGATCAACGAAGTTGTAAATTCGAGAAAAAAATTTATTGAAGTTACTTGAATTTAGGCCCTTGAGGAGTCGATTTCTTTCAACTCCGAAAAACTGAAAATTATTTTTTTTGACTTCAGTGTACAGTGATTCCAAACGTCGATCATATACATTGAATTTCGATTTTGGGATGGGTGAGTGTGATGAGATGATCTATACCCACACCCACACCCTTCTGTCAAACAAAAAATAGCGTGGAGAATTCGAAGACGTGTCATTTTGTAGTGAATCAGTTATTTTACTGCTTTATGTAATCAAAAGAAATTTTCTTTTGGGTTCTAGGGGCTGAAAAGCTAATCATGAGATTTAATAGACATCCAAGATTTTGTTAATGCTCTAAAGATTTTATTTCAATCAAATCCTTGTTGGAAATAATTTTCTCTATTCAAGACAGTATTCAGATTCTTGATGCGAGTTACCATTACAGAAACAACCTGAGATTGAATCTGTACGATCAATTTTTTGGAGTCAATTTATACTTCTGTGTGTGTGTTCCTTGTTAATGAGAATTTCTCTCTGATACTTTTTCTTGAAAGTTATTTATGAATCTATAAACCAGTATATTTTTGTTTATTACTTAACATATGAAATATAAACTTATTGATATGTAAGAATAAAAATACTTGACTTTTTATGATATAGCTCCGACTCCGAATTCAGTGTCGGGTTTCAGAATTTCCGATACAAGTTTTCACTTGAATTCAATTAAATATCGAATAAATATCATGTGATAAAAATTTCAGTCTTCTACATTCAGAAAAACTATGAAAAATGCTTTTGACAATTTATCTTCAGTTATTATGAGGTATCTCTTTTAGCTATTTCTAAAATAGAGTATTTTTCATTTTTTTTTTCTAATAAATAATCTTGTTGATTAATTGAGAAAAATCTATTTTCGCGTATTTCCATGTTTACATTTTTCTTATTACAAGAGAAAATATTATTTAATAATATGTCATTTGAAAGATTGCCACAAGCACTCAACGATCATTTATATAAAAACATTCGATTAGGGGTTATTTTCTGCTTGCATTAAAACTAATTTTATCGTGTCTCAAGGCTTATGAAACACTACAATCGGTAGCAAAGTGCAACACATGTTATATATTTCATATTACTGTGTACTTCAAAATCCTAGCGAATAAATAATATGCAAAATTAAAATATCATTATTTTAACAACAGTTTTCTTAATATTGTCTTTTTTTTCCTTCAGATAATCTGTTAAATATATATAGAAAACAAGCATGTTCTTTCTTTAAACAAAAACATATTTTTTTATCGGTTCTGTTTAAAGTATGCTAACAGAGAATGGAACAAAGATACAACACAAATATTTATTTAACATGTTGTTGGTTTTTGTCTTCATTTTTGCATAACATACAACACATAACAGTTACTTTTTTTGTGAAATGTGTTTCTAATAGTTATACATTACAATAAATGGTAACACGAATTATCAATATGGTGAACAAGAACATGATCTCTATCATTAACCATAATATGATGGTTGACATATGATAATATAGTTAAATGTCAGCATATATATCATGATATATGTTGACTGTCGAGTGGCAAAATAAATGATTCGAAATGTATAATTTATTTCAATGAAAATAAGTCATTATCATTGGTATTAAAGCAAGAAATCGATCAAGAAAATCATGTGAGTCATGAACTATTTGTAGAATTTTTCGATTAAAATTAAAAATGTATAAATATCGACTTTTATGTTTTTTTAGTGTCAATAAGATTAACAAGTTTCATAATTCAAATGAATAAAATGAGAAGCTCGTTCTTACTTGTTTTTTAGGATTTGCTGTTCTTTTATTTACAAAGAATCAATTCATCCATGTTAGAATTCATTCGTAACCATTGAAGGGTAAGTTGAAATAATGACAAAACATGATCTGTTAAGCTTTCATATTACATTGTGAAGTACTGTGTGTGCACGACATATTCTATTCATTAAAGTTAGTATATATTTTATTCTTTGATTTCTGGTTTTTTTCTTCAGATTTAAAAAAAAGGCAATAACACTTTGAATATTCATGACAAACGAATCAATATGACTAAATAATTTTTTCAAATCATGGCCTTGTCTTAGTTGTACATATATCAATTTACTTTATTTAACTGAATGTTATATATGTGAAAGTTCTCATTTAATAGATTTGAATAATAATTATTCACAAGTTATGAATTATCTTTTGCATAATCACAATCGTACTCTTATAAATTTGCAACTACTGCCGTTAATGATTTTTTGAAATATTTCTTATCATCATTATAAAAAGAATCTTATTTCTCGACAATTGTTACAACAATAAGGCAAATTTTTCGCTTGAATACGAAAGTAAAGTGTATTAATTTGAAAATGAAAATAAGATGAATTGTTGTTTGATGTGTGGAATATTTACGCTCACTCAAATGAAATTTCTAATAATAATTTTTAGTAATCTTCACCATCATATAATCGAAAATTAGAAATAAATTTCTATTCGATATCCTTTCTGAAGAAAAATCCACAATAGAGACTAACATTAAACTATTATAAGTTGAAGAAAATAAATCAACATTATCAATAATTACATCATTATTTGAATACTTGATTTATCATTTGATAAATCGAATACAAGATTAAAACAAATGATTCGATTACATCTTAGTAACAATCATCATGTTCACGTAATAACTGTCATATGTTGTTAGTCCATAACTATTAAATTTGCCAAAGAACTTGAACTTATCTTTTATTTAGTTTTTTTATGAAAATATCAAATCTATAGCAACATTAAATAATATTGTTCGTTGATATCAACAACTTTGGACATCATCATGATTGTTGTTAATCGATTCTTTACATTATATTCAATATAATAAAGATACATCAAATGCTATTGTTCTCATCACTAATTCAACACATCAATGAACTAATATTACTAATTATTTTATTTAAAAACAAAAGTTTGACATTTCATCTTGTTATATATTCTTGACCTCGTGAGATTTCAATTGATATTGTCGCACAATATAAACAATCTCAAAATGTTGCTATGTGTACTACATTCATTGCTGATAAATTTATTATTGAAATTAAAGATAAATCTGTCTATGAAATATGTGTGATAGCAGACACTAAGTCATATTGTACTTATTGAATCTTTTACTATGATAATTAATTATCTAGAAAAAATGGTAACAAATACTTGACTATCAACCTGATATAAAACAATTTGTTAATAACCCACAACATTCAATATTTAGAATGCTCAATTTATACTTAAATAATTTAAATGTCACGAAGGTATACATGATAATAAACAATGATATTTATTACGAGTTATTACTAATGTTTAATATCATCAGTATCGAAATCGGTTTAATCATATCGGCGATTGAAAGTCATTCTTAATGATACAATTATTTAATCATTGAATCATGAACTCAATGTTTATATGATTAGTAGAACTTTTAGAGTTATAGGTAAAAGTAACATGTCTCTATGTAAATATGGGTCACTATGTCATGATTTAAATAATGCGCCATATTGTCAATATTATTCTTATCTACCGTTATGACTTTGCCACGAATCATGTGATCAACCCTTTGAATGATGAAAAATATTTAAAAATGATTTATTTATCGTACAAAATATTAGCACGATGATGCAAGTAAAATTATGAGACATGAAAAACATTGCTTTTCATCGAAAATTTTGTTTCGATGGTGATTGTTCTTTTTTACTAATATGCATAAAATTTATTTAACAAAATTTCATCATGTATATTTATGTAAAGATGGTATTCAATGGCTTGCCTATCTTAAGAAAATATCCTATCACTGTCGTTCTTATTGTCATTATTAAGATGAGTGTCGGTTCGATGGTTATTATGTTAATTTTTATAATCAAGAGCATTCATTTTGTACACATTGCTTCTTAATACCTTTTGTATGCCAATATCAATTAGAATATTTACAAAAAATGCAGATCCTTTATTTGATATAGGATGAACAGTTAAAAAACATTGTATTCATTTTTGTCTTTTATGACGACAATCTTATGAAAAAAAATGTTTAACATAATCAAACTTCAATTCATATTGTTCGAAACATATATAATCTCAATTTTGATTATTGTTTAAAATTGGCAAATGAAGAATATTTAAATTCATTAACACATCCTAATATACATGACATGCAATTTGTTTATTAATATCCAAGTTCTGAATGTCAAGAACAGTAGAATCGGGATCATATCTCACGTTATCATCATACTGATAAGTATAATAATATAGATATTGTTGGTTATTTTGGGCATAAATGTAAATGTTAATTTTGTTCATAATCATTATGAATTAATAAGAACGATTTGTACATATACAAAATTTACTAAAATGGAAATATTCAAAAGATATTCTTGGCGAAAACACCAAATAAATTCAAGCTGTTGAATTTGATAAAGCTATTTTACTGACTGATTTTCCTGTAAGATCAGCAAGTATTGTTGGTACTTGTTATCAACTATATATATTATTAATGAACAAATCCAAGTACTATGAATAAGAGAATGATAAATGAAAGTGTACCATCGTCAAAATGATATACATATTATTCGAAAAAACACGTTACTAAATTTACAGATAATCTTTAAAACTTACGGTCAATCCAATGGATATTAGATATGGACTTGATGAATTATTTGGTACAAATAAAACATCTTTTTAGTCTATTAGGACTAAAATTTATGATGTTATTATGTTAATCTCTTAATTGTTTTTAAACATGAAATAATATTTCATCCAGATGCTAATTTTTCTATTCAAGCATCAACAACATACGATCAAAATAGAAATACATAAAAACAGCAAACATAGTTTAAATATCTTGGAACATGACAAGATCAAATTCAACATTTTCATAAGACTAAATTACATTGTTCTATATCTAATGTATAAATATGCAGCTGCTATGAAAATATTTATTAGCATTGATTTGATTACAAAGAAAAACAATCAATATTCAAATTAAAGGTATTCAAAAATGAATATTGATTCACATGAAGTATTTGTAGATTATGCGCATCAATCAACACATTTAGATTATATTGATTATTATCATCTGCTCGAAATTCATCTGGAAATACTTTTCATCATAAGTTAACGGCTACTAATTATGTTATTGATCTTAGCATTGTATATTAACTAGATGAAATAAGTATTCTTTCTGAAAAAATGTATTCTTGAGGAAATTAACAAATAAATTATTAATAAATATTTTCGTTTTCATCGTCGGACTATTATTAGAGTAACAGCTGGCAGTTTTATACAATATATTTATATTCCTATTGCTATGTCACAATTCTGTCATCAACATCAAGCTAATAATAGTCAAAGTGACAACATATTCATCTATGGACAAGCAATAAAAGATTATATGATGTTAGCTATTTTGAAATATCCGATTGACACTAGTAAAGACTATTATCATAATTCATGCTTTATATCTTATATTGTTGATATGTCATTAAAAGATAAGATGAACGATTATCATAAATCTTATTCATTACTAACAAATAATTAATCACATTCATATGATATGCTTAAACAAAATTGTAATATTAAAGCTAAATCAAATTCATTTTATAGTAACTGTAATATCTATGATTATAATATAATTTATCATTCGAAAAAAAAATCAAACAAAAAAACAAGTTAAGCTCTTTTACCATATGTATGAACTAATAATGTTGATTATCATGAGATAATTAGTTATACATTCTAACGTTGGAAACTTGAGTAAACTTGATTATATTCAAGTATATGCATATACACGAATTGTATCTAATTGAGAATTAGCCATTTAACATGAATATATCCAAGAATTATATCTATCGTTTGATAAAAATTTTAAAGAAGGTAGTGAACTATTGATATCTTTATCAAATCATTCGACTTATGTTAGAACTATCATAATAACGATGATCAAGAAAAATTGTTTTGGTATTCGTTTTAAAGATTAGATATTCAGTCAAGATAATATATCACTTATTCGATGTCTCAATTCAATTAATTATTTTTCAAAGTATTCATGTGAATACTTAAAATCATATTATAAAAAATATTCTCATCTATATCGCTATGCTGAAACATATTGATCAATTTCTAATGATCTTTATTTAATATCTTCAAGTTAATATGATAAAAACTATGGAGATTTTGTTGATTCTATTCATTGTGTTCGATATCAACACTCAAATTTATCTGATTATCTTATTTCATATCGATATAAAAGATATCGTAAAAATAAAACAATTGAACATCGAGTCAAGTATTCGTATGATGAAAAAATACCATTATCACTTACAACAGGTATGTCAAATAAAGTTTGATATCTATTTATACAAACAAAACAATATCTTTTCTAGTCGTTACATCAACAAAATCTTCTCTATCAGGAAGTCAAAACCAAACATAATCAGTATAAACTATCGAAACACACGTTTATGATAACGTTCATCATTATCCAGACGATTCAACATAATTTTAATATCTTCCATAACAGATATGACATAATTTTTATTTATTATTTTTCAAAATTTAATCTCATTTTTTCTTCGTTATTCATACTTTATCCATCTGAGACAACTATCATTTAAAAAGATAACCAAATTTTAATCAGCATAGATCAATCTATCAAAAATTATAAGTACAAAATACAAAGCGAATTCATAAATATTATATTCATAAAACCTTCGTTTCTATCAGAAATATGGAATTTTATATAAAGTCGTTCTTGTATAGTTACTGATTAGTAAGGTCATCTATCGACGATAGTTATACCACCACATCAGATCACAGCATGATTGTATTTATTCGTTCGTTTTTTTTCTTCTATCTTATTAATCTTTTCATGCATATATCGTTTTTTACTATTTTATGATAGTCATAAATAATTGAAGCATTAATTGATTATGATTGACATATTTTCTATCCTATTATTCAACAGTTTTTTTTTTGCTTTAGATCTTTACCATAAATGGATAATGATATGAGAGATTCCGAAGATGTTGAGATGATTGATATTAATGGATCAATGTCAAAAGAAAATAATGCACCTATTCATACAAAAGAACTTGATGTTGTTTCAAAATCAACAGTAACAAAACATACACCTTGGCTTGAAAAATATCGTCCAACTAAACTCGATGATATTGTTGGCAATGAAGAAGCAGTATCACGTCTTGCTCATTTTGCTCAACAAGGAAATTTACCTAACATTATTATTTCAGGTCCACCTGGATGTGGAAAAGTTTGTTTTGTCTTATTTTACCTCTTGTTATTTTAACAAACATTGAATAAATTTTATCTAGACAACAAGTGTTCTATGTCTTGCAAGGCAAATGTTAGGTGATGCTTTTCGTGAAGCTGTGCTTGAAATGAATGCATCTAATGATCGTGGTATTGATGTTGTTCGAACAAAAATAAAAATGTTTGCACAATCAAAAGTATCTTTGCCAAAGGGACGACATAAAATAATTATTCTTGATGAAGCTGATAGGTAAATGAAATATTTTATCATGACTATTTGTTATTGCGTTGTTGTTGTTTTAGTATGACAGAAGGAGCTCAACAAGCATTACGTCGAACGATGGAATTATATTCTAAAACAACTCGATTTGCACTTGCATGTAATGCTTCAGATAAAATTATTGGTATACCTCGTTTTGTCTTTTTACTTAATTTAAATATAAATTATCTTCTTATTTAAGAACCAATTCAATCTCGATGTGCGATGTTACGATATTCAAAATTAAATGATGAACAATTACTAAAACGTTTAATTCAAATAGCTAAAGCTGAACACGTTTCATTTACATCTGAAGGTCTTGAAGCAATTATTTTTACAGCACAAGGAGATATGCGACAAGTAAAATTATATTATTCTTTATTTTTGTCTTATTGAAACAAGATTATAGGCTATTAATAATCTCCAATCAACTGTATTCGGTTTCGGTCATGTAAATAGTGAGAATGTATTTAAAGTATGTGATGAACCACACCCAATTCTAATTCGTGATATGATTGAAAAATGTGTTAAAAGTGATCTTGATGAAGCATATAAAGCAATGAATCATCTTTGGCGATTAGGTAAATTATACATACATATATATATATATGAATTATTGTTTATTGAAATAGGTTATACAGCTGAAGATATTCTTTCTGTGATAATGCGTGTAACTAAAACATATCCAATGAGTGAATTTATGCAACTTGAATTTATTCGAGTATAAGAAATAAAAATTATCTTTTTCTTTATTTAAATGTTAATGTTAAAATTTTGTTTGATTTAAGGAAATTGGTTTGACATATATGCGTGTTAGTCAAGGTGTTGAATCCCAATTACAATTATCATCATTACTTGCTAGATTATGTGAACGAGCTAATTCAAATACTCATAAATCAGATTGATGATTTTTTTTTCTCTCGCTCTCTCTTTCTTTCTTGTAATAATAATTGTCTTTAGAAGATCAAATGATTTATTTTTTCTGTGTTTATTTTCATGATGATATATAAAAAAGAAAACTTCAGATAAACTCTATTGTAGATATTATGGATGCATCAGGAAAAACAGATTACTGGCATCAACAAGATGTTAATCAAACAACTAAATCACATTTAAAAGTAAATATTTTTATTTTTCTTATTTAAATTATTTATTTTGCTATTTTAGCTACCGGTTAATTCTCAAGTAACATCTCATTATGATGGAGGTATATATGAAAAAAGAACTTTTTTTCTTTAAAATATTTTATTAATTTTTTAAAAATAAATTTTTAGCTGTTCATTATTACGATGAAATCAATGGTAATAATAATCCATTAAAACGTAGTTATTCAGGATCAGATCAATTAGCTTCACCATTTAAAAAACGTCAATTTATTCAACAAATTATACCACAACCAACGGTACAAGCTCAATCATCATCAGTTGATCATTCTGGTTTGTTAAATATTAGAATTAAAAACTTAGACCTTTGAAATATTATTATAATACAGATGACGATGATGATGATGATGATGATGAAGGTGATTCAATGACTATGAATATTTCAAGTGGTGTTATAGAAAAAAATTTAGGAACAAAACGAGATGATAGTCGAAGACGAGCTGCTCATACTGCTGCAGAACAAAAACGTCGAAATGCTATTCGAGTAATTTAAAATAAAAATATTAAGCCAGATTTGTTTTTTTCAAATTTTATTTATTAGAAAGGATATGATGCTTTACAAAGTCTTGTACCTAATAGTCATTTACTTGATCCAATAAGTTCACAAAAAGTTAGTAAAGCAGCCATACTTAAACGATGTAAGTTAAAAAAGAAAATATTTTCTAGGAAAAATATTTCATTTTTTTAATCGTTTAGCTACTGATTATCTTATTCAATTAACTAAAGAACAACAACAATTAAATAGTCAATTAGAAGCGAAAAAAAAAGAAATATTTTGTTTACGTGCAGTTCAAAAGTTTGTTTGTTTTTTTGTTTGTATATTATTATTTAATATTTGTTTCTTTTTCTGTGAAAAATAGAACGTATGAAGATATTCTTGAAATGAATATGAATTCAATGAAAAATGCTACTAAAACAATTGATGATGAACATAAATTTAAAGTGGTATGTTTAATTTAAATGCTTAAATTTTGGAAAAAAAAAACAAACTTTATTTGGTTTTTATTCTAGTTTCAAAATATTGCTGATGCTATTTTTCTGAGTTTTGATCAAGCAATGCAATCAGGACAAATAACAGATTTTTCTCAATTTGCATCAACTATTCTTCGTTGGATTGAAGATTCATGTCGACCATCGGTAAAAGATAAAATATTCATTTATAAAATGTAAAAACTAATTGTTTTTGTTTAGGATATTACGGATCTTATTCGTCGAGTTATTGGAAATTAAATAATCTTGATCTCTAGTTCGTCATATTTCGTCTTTTATGTTTGATGATCACGTTTTTTTTATGTATATTTTTGTATTTATTACGTTTTCTCTTTGTTCATATTGCTCGTTCATTCTTGTTCATTCATGAAATTTATGTTTTCTAGAAAAAAAGAATGTCGGCAAAAATGCGTCGATATAATTTTATTAAAGTACTTGGTGAAGGACAGGTAGAAATGAAATAAATAAATACAAAAAAAAATAAGAATAATAAAAAGTCATTGTTTTGATTAGTATGCTGTTGTATATAAAGCAAAAGATACACGAACAAACGATGATGTTGCAGTAAAAAAAATTAAAATTGGTAGTCGACAAGAAGCATCTGATGGAATTAATTTAACAGCTTTAAGAGAAATTAAATTTCTTCAAGAGGTTAAACATCCAAATGTTATTGAAGTATTTAAGTGGTTTTTCTTTTGAATTTGTTTATTTATAAACTTTTTTTTATCTTAAGTTACTTGATTCATTTGGAGAATATGGTTCAAACAGTCCAAGTATTTGTTTAGTATTTGAATTTATGAACACTGATCTTGAAGTAAAGTAGTTCTAATTTTATTTTGAATATTAAAAAAAAACAAGAAAAAGTTTTTTATTTTTATAGAATATTATTAATAATAGAAATATTCTGTTAACAACAACACATACAAAATCATATATGATTATGTTATTACTTGGCCTTGAATATCTTCATAATAATTGGATACTTCATCGAGTTAGTACAGATATTTGCTAATAAAATATTTTTGAACTGTTGAAATTAAAGCAAATTTTGAGCTCAATATTGATTTTTTTATCGAACAAAGCATATGACCTAGACTAAAGTATAAATGAAATTACAACAAGGAAAATATAGCAAATAAATGAGTGGCATTCTATGATGTTTTCTCTGTTAGCAATATTTGTTTTCATAGTCTCTGGAAAAGGCTACGCATGCTCTTCAGAATGTCAAGAACTAAAAGGTGAAATTTAAGATAAGATCTAAATGAACTTAAAGCTTGATTTTTACCAAAAATATCAATTACACGGGTCGCAACAATTGTAAAGGAAAACAAAATCCGGATAAGAGCATTGATTGTAGCGACCTATGGATTTTGGAAAAGTAGACATTCTTCTGAATATAATGAAGAGTTATCAATTGCTTTAGACTTATTTTACGAACGTATTGAGTATTAAAAGAAACAAAAAAATAGATTCATACTTGACTAAAAATCTAGCAAAGCCGATTTTTGTTTTAATTTCTTACGTGTTAGTATTCTGAAATGGTTTCCTAAACTACGTTGAGGGTAGCTCCTTTCTTTTTTTGGCCTTTTCTGCTTCTCAAAGATCGTACAATCGATCAAGCTTAGATTTTTACCACAAGTATAACATTAAAAATAAGTAGACACGTGTTCGAGGAAAAAATTTTGGAGTAAATTATTTCTATGAAATTCTAGTTTTCGAGAGGGCCGCATCCTAGTTGCATACCATCCACATCTAGTTTTGTTCAATGGAGCTGAAATATTTACTAATAATACTTCACAGTATTTTCCAGAGGTAAAAACCGACTGTTTTTCGTTTTTTGGCTTTTCCATCCAGATTTACAGAATCCTGAAAAGCCAAGACCCTAGTTTTGACGTCGAACGTTGACGTGTTTTAAAGAAAAAACGAAAGTGAGAGTTTTGAAAAAGGTTAAGATTGCTTTTGAGAGTTTAGTGGTAAATATTATCAAAAAAGTTTTCAGTCCGATCGAATAAAGTTCGATGGAGTTTATAAGCCAACAAAATGTTGTCCCTATCGTAAATCGGAGTTTCCCAGGAGAAGTCAATTTCAATATTTTTTCCTCGAACACATGTTTTCTTATTTTTGGTTCGCTATCTGCGGTAAAAATATCGATTATACCATATTCGAGAACCAGAAACAGTCAAAGAGAAAGAGAATCAAGTAGCTTTAATTGTAGAATTTTCTAGATTATCGAAATCATTAATTCGACTTGATATTATTGAAAAAAAACAACTTTCAAAATTATTTTATCATTCTAATTTAGGATTTGAAACCAAACAATTTATTAATTGATAAACGTGGTGTTTTAAAAATAGCTGATTTTGGTTTAGCAAAATTTTTTGGTTCACCATCAAGATTAATGTCACATGAAGTTGTGACAAGGTAAAAAAATATAATATTAAGAAAATATCATTCTATTGATATCGCCGCATATATATTTTAGATGGTATCGATCACCTGAATTACTTTTTGGTGCAAAAAAATATGGTACTGCTGTAGATATATGGGCAGCTGGTTTAATCATGGCTGAACTACTTCTTCGAGTACATATTTGTCTATTAATATTGACTAAAGATAAATTTTTAATTGTTAGGTACCATTATTACCCGGTGATTCAGATCTTGGTCAATTATTGAAAATATTTGAAGTATTTGGAACACCGACCGATAGTAATTGGCCAGTAAATTAAATCAATATTTGTCTGTTTGTTTTGTTGTTCATTATGATATTTTAATATAAATAGGATGTAAAAACATTCTCAGATTATATTGAATTCAAACAAACGGAACCAAAACCACTACGAACTATATTTACAACATCAAAACAAGATGAACTTGATGTATTAGAACGAATTATGCAACTCGATCCAAAACGACGACCAAATGCAAGCGAAGTAAATAAATTTATAATAAAAAACAAAACAAAGAAGAATTCTATTAAATATTATTTTCTTTTGTATTGAATAGACTCTTCAAATGGAATATTTTAGTAATCCACCAGCTCCATGTCCAAGTGAACGTTTACCTAAACCAAAAGAAGTTCAACAAACTGAACATAACAAACGTAAATTAGGAAATGATGAAAAAGGTTCGTTTGAAATTTTGATATTTTTTCTTTTTACATATTATTTTCTTTTGTCTTTTTTAGTTACTGTGAAAAAAGAAAGACCATAGATACTGCATCATATGATATTTTTTTCCATTTCAATATGAATATTATTTTATAAATAAAAATGTAACTACTATATGCAAGATTTCACTTTAGAACTTAACAAATAATTGAACGAATTGATATTAGATGAAAGATAAAATATCTTTTATAAAAATTATAAACATAAAATAATGGTCGTAATTGTCACAGTTATATTCATATAACTTGCAATTGATATAGTATTATTCTTTCATTTTTTTAAAGACAAGAATCTTATAATGATGGCATAATATAGAATTATTGATTGCTGTTGCTGCAATATTATAATTCTATACTAAAAAAAAAATATTTTCTAGTATTCTTATCAAATTTCACATAAGTATTAAAAAAAACTGTCAAACATTTAGATACTTTTTACGTTGTCTATGACTAGCGAGGAAACATTCCCAAGTGTTGTCGACTCAGTTTTCAATTCGAATTTTATGCATCTTATAGATCTTAGTGAACTATGTTTTATACATAAAGAGAATTCGTACCTATGGCCTATTACTGAAGAGATCGAACATTTTAGTGAATTTTCATTATAGGATCTCACTTTTGCAGCAAGACCATATTTTCGAATTTCGACCTGAAATTTGGCCCACATAAAGACTTGAATAAGACTAGTTTGCATAAAAAATTTCAAAATAACTTTCTCCAAGGTATGAGGCTTTCAAAAACTACGTACTATCTACAAAACAAAAAAAGGTTTATATCTTGAAAGTTTCATGTCTCTTACGGACTTAGTCCAAAAATTCTGAAAACCTTTTTAATGCAAATAAGTCTAATGGAAGATTTTTATATGGGTAAAATTTCAGATGGAAACTTAAAAATAGCATTTAGCAACAATATTGATATTCTACAAAGGAAATTCACTAAAAACATTCGTTTTCCTCAGAAATAGGCTATAAGTATAAATTCTTTTTATAGTAGAAAAAAACTTTCATTACATAATGAAATTTGATTTCTAGAATATGGTTGTCGAATAATTTATTTACATCTGTATATACTCATATACTGACTTATTAGAAATATTGACAAGAGTCTATATATTTTTCTAGTTCGACAGTAATAATCTTTTGAAAAAGATTTTTCAATAACAAACAATTAGAATATATGATAGTTTGAACTTACGATTAATCCTAGTTGTTGCAATTTGCACTTATTGATCATAAATTTCTATACAATTTAAAAAAGATGGATTTCTCAAATGATTGAATGTAAAGTAAAGATCTACAATCAATACTATACAAAAATAAATAATCTTGAATGATTACAACATAACTACAATACAACAATATTGACAAATGAAAGATATTCACGCTCGATATACATTTCTTCTTACTACAGTAGTAGTTTGATTGTCGGATACAACCAATCATGTGTCATATTCATAATAGATCTATCAATAACAATAATTATCGATTAGTTTTGGTTTTCTAAAATATGACCCGTCTTTAACGAGAATTAATTATAAAATATCTTCACGAATAAACGAGAAAATCTGTTCATAATCTCAAATAATAATATTTTGTTGAACTATTTCATAGCTAAAGTAGTTAATAATATAAGGTTAATTATTCTCATCATGATACATTAGATATAACTTTTTACGCTTTTCAATAATATTTTCATCAAATGAGATTAATAAATAAATTTGAGGATCTCTCAATAAAACTAATCTTCTTTTTAATAGAATTTATTTATTTATTAATGATAAATATTATCATGAATATTCTTTTTAATCTGCTTCTACATTTATTTCAAAATAGCATTCATTTAATATAGGCTTTACAATAGAAATAATTAGAAATTATCCTCAAAATACTTAATTTGTCAATTATATCCATTTTATTCCAGAATAGTTCTAATTTTTATTAAACATCAAACAAGAACTTTCTATTAATTGCAGGTCATCTTAACCGGTACTTTTTTATTAGTTTCTTATAGTAGATTTATATTTTATCTATAGAAATCCATTAATTTAGACTATGACATCTTCTAATTGTCACGTACTCGTAGGCACATGCTAAACAGATCTTAAAAAAGAATCCGATGAAGTATTGAATTTATCAGTAAGAAAAAAAACAAAACAAAAAAAAAACGTTATTTTACAATGTCAGCATGTTTCCATTGTTGTGGCTCTTCCATTTTATATTAAAAAAATTCTTGTGTCGTTTTTACGATAAAATCAAGCTAGTGTGTCTTTGCTTTGTCGGAAACAAGTAAGACTCTTTTTAGAGTATTTCCCCCGCATGCCCGAGTTACATACATCAGAGAGAAATGCTTCTTTTTATCTAACGAGAGAAAGTAAAATATTTAAGAATCATTTAGGAAAGCCATAACCTTAGAGAACAAGTGAAATTTGAATGTGTTCTCAATTCAACCATTCACATATAAGTTTGATTGTTATTTAAGCTATGTTAAACTTTTTTACCTAAAAGAAATAACTTACTAAACTCAAATTATGTTTCAAATCTAAAGATAATAGAATAATCATTTTAGTATCAAAATCAATAAAATCCATGTTGATGAAACGATCGAATATATTGTAAACTTGATTCTAAAGTATTGATATTATACAACTTAATATAAAGCAATTATTAATCTATGCACCGAATGTTCGAAAAGACGTGTTATCTTTTGATAATCTATTTAAATTATTTCTTTGTTATGAATGTTACAGACATTTCATTAGAGTTTATTGACATAATCTTCTCTAATCTTGAATATTATTTTTAATAATAACCAAATAACAGAAAATAAATTCTTACATTTCCAACATGTCATATTCTTTTATAGATTATTAATAACAGAAATTAACTTTAGTTTGAAATGATAGCGTGACTCTTATTAGAACTGATAGAAGAAAAAACACACAGTTTCATATTCTGGAGTAATCGCATTATAGTATAATGTAGCTATTTCTAGATAAAATTCTTCTGTGAATTTTAAAGCAGTTCTACACTATAAATTCATCTCATATATATTTCATTGTCTTAGCTGAAAAAATTTAATATAACCAAATTAACAATGAAACGACATTCATTTGTGTTCATTTCGTATGAATGCGTAACTCTTGTCGAATACGTTCAGATAATATAAGAATGATAATGATTGGTTTGAGTTTAGGTAGCATCTACAAATGTATCCTTGATAGCTGTATGTATTTCGTATGACATCGGTAGATTTACGAACAGAAACTATATGTAGAGGTATTCTGATGTCCACAGGATAGAGGAGCGATGACTCATGAGACCGGTTAAAATATTTTTGCTAAAATTGATTAGAATCGAGGGAGTTATCGAACGAGTTTTTGACAATTAAAGAGCAAAAAAAAAAAACAATAAACGCTGAAGCTTCGTTGGGGAAAATCGAAAATTTCTTATGATTAGGAGATAAATTCGTTGTTGATCGGGACACTCCTGATTATATGAAACATTACAGTTACCAAGCGGAAAAAATTTTGCCTACAATTTACTTTTTGTTAGAAAAAAAGAAAAAAAACGTATGAGTAATATACTTGGTCAGAATAAATCAACAAAAATATTTATTCTTTTCATTCTCAATTGGTTTCATCATAATATTACGTCTTTTTTTATGTAAGAAAGAAAAATGCAATTTTATCATGAACACCTGAATTGGGAACACATTCAAATTTGACTCGTCCCCTAAAGTTATGGTTATTCTAAATGATTTTTCAATTAACTTTATAATAATTGATGTAGAATATTTTGCTCTCGGTCATAAAATAAAAAAAGATGATTCTCTCCACAATGTATGTAATTCAAATTATAAAATGAAATACCCTAAAATACTTCTGACACCCTAACTCTCCTTAAAACCAACTTTTTAAGATAATTTCCATTAACCTATGACAAAAACAAAAGATCATTTTCAAAGTATTCATAGGTATTGAATGAAAAAAAACTACGATAATCTAATTGAAAACTGCAATTTTTATTTATTTCTCTTTGTTTATCTTTTGAAACAAACATGCACTGTACAAAAAAAAAAAAAAAAAAAAGAAAAGAGCAAGAAATTCTGTCATAAATGTTATTGTTGACCATTATTTCCCGTTGTTCGTGCACTATGCTCTTGAGCTTTAGCACGAAGTGCAGCAATACTTTCACTTCTCATTGCTTCTGTTACATCCATATGTATCGATCCAGATAATGATCGTGGTGATTTTCTTGAATGTGTACTACTACAATCATCATCATCATCATCGTCATCTTCATTTTCATTTGTACCTTCTCCATCTTCTTCATCATCATCTTTAACCATTTTTTTTAATTGTTCAGCTGCTTCCAAGGATTTTCTATGCATACCAAGAAGCCATGGAGCACATGATGAATCAATACCATCTTTAGCTGATTTAACAATTGTTTCAGGCAATGGAAGTGAATGACGAACCATAGCTCCATACAATCCATATTCAGCCATGACTGTCGCTTTACCCCAGGTTTTTTCTGTCTTACGCCACTGAAAAAAAAATTATTTATCAAAAATAAAAAAAAACAAAAGAATTTTTCGATATTAACAACTTACTTTAGCTCGACGATTTTGAAACCAAACCTAAAATACAAACGATCGATTTAGTAAAATAAATGAAACAAAAAAAAAAGAAGATTTTAGTCTATAAATAACCATTTCCATTATCACGTTGTCAACTAGACAAAGAAAAGATCAATATGCGTGTGATAATATTCATTGAAAGTAACTTCATGTGCGAGAAAAAACTCATCGTTGAGAATGGATAAATTGCTCACACGTTCGTTTTGTATATAGAAAAGAGAAAATGACGTAACGAATACAAACTAAATGAGCAATTAGTTGACATGCTGAAATCTTTCTTTCGCATTGACACCCCATCATCCTTCGATAAGAATGGTCAAGGTTGTCAAAAAAAAAAGAGAAAGGATATGATCCAATCGGGCACACGTGCTATTAGAGTTTTTCCACCAATCGATGTGAAAATGCTCATTAGAACATGGCGTTGAGACATCACGCTGAGCGACTATTTATCCTGTCGATGTAGAATAATAAATATAGACCAACGAAGGAGGAGAGAAACATGTACAAGACTGGTGCATGTAAGCTTAGAAATAAGAGACATACACGCACGCCGTGCGTTAATGATGATGAGAACCGAGAGAATTAATTAACCCATTCACAATTGACAATACATAAAAATTTCTCTCCGCCCACCTCTATCAATTGATCGATAGAGAAAACAAAAATTTAAGTTTTTTTTTTTTTTTTTTTTGTCTGTGATTTATTATATAAAAAACATCTAACAAACCTGAATTCGATCTTCAGGAAGATCAGTTTTAACTGCAAGTAATTCGCGTGCTGATACATCCGGATAATGAGCATCTTTAAATGCTTTTTCTAGTTCTTCTACTTGATGACTAGTAAATATAGTTCTAAATGAAAATAAAACTAAAATATTCAATTAAAAATGATTTTTAATTTACCGATGTCTTCGTTTACATTTTTTCTTTTTACCAGAACCATTATTATTAGTACTATTTGTGCCATTTGCATTTAATTTTTCATTACTACCACAACCATCACTGCCACTTCCAGTAGTACTACCAATAAGAATATCTCGATCTAAACACAAAAAAAGAAAAAAAAAGATCAGAGACAAGAATGTTTATCTTTAAAGTGTTTTGATAATCATATTTTGTTGATTGATCGAATAAGAATCTTATCCGTCAAGTGTTGTTTAAATAAGAAGGCAACATTGTACATAAGCACTGTCGATTTTTATCATCTTCAAACGATGCTAAAACAAAAATTTTCTTTATCATTTTAAAAAAAATTTTACCTAAATTATCTTGTAATGAATCTAATGTTGTATTTGTATTATGCGAATTTGTTGGAGAAAATTGTTGAAGAAAATTTGTATGTGGATGTGGAACATCACTATTTATAAATGATCCTGTTGAATGATGTTGAGGATGCGAATGAGGATGTGAATGATATGGAGATGAAAATAAACTTGATCGAGATAAATAAGCTGTATATGCTTGATGATCAGCATAAGCACGAGCTGCTGCAAGATCTGTTGATGTAAGACCGAGAATTTCTTGAATTGCAAATGCTGTTGTTCGACTTGCTGATGGTATTTGTTGAGGATAATGATGATGATGACGCATTTGTTGTTGTTGATGAGTTAAATTCATGATACGATGTTGAAAAAGAAGTCAATCAACTGATTATTAGGTTGTTAACATACATGAGAAAGAAAAGAAAAAAAAGAGAAAGAAAAGAGAGAGAGAGACAAAGAGAGAAAGAGAAACTAATTTGTTGATAATTGGGCGAACAAGAGAATTGTTCGAATCTGTTTTTTTCTTTTTCTTCCTTTTTTCTTTGACTAACAACTAACTAAGCCAATCAGAACATGTCTATAAAACGACCGAAAGAGAAAGAAGGAATTGGCTCAACAAGCCTGATATTTTCATCAATGGGCCAATCATAATGCGGATGACAAGAGAAAAGAAGAAGAAAAAAAGAAAAGAAAAAGAAAAGAGATTTCTTTTCTGATTCTGTATATAGTTGGTTTTATAGTAATTTGCACCCAATTATCCTAGATGTTATCCTTAGTATCCTACATTCTTTTTCTTTATAAAGCAAAAAAAGAAAAATGCGGAAACAAAAGAGCAAAACTACCCGTTTTTTTTTCTTTTCTATGTCATGGCTTGATCTCATATTTCCAATTTGCAATAGTATTTGTAAAAAAGAAAAATATTGTATAGAAAAAGGCAAATCTATAATTGATTGATTGACTTTTGTGAATACAAGAAACAAAGAAAATAATGTGTGGACACAACAGTGCTATTTTATCATCATTAGATCATATCGGATTTATCTGATGGCATGATCAATAAATTTATTGGATCTTATCATTTTATAATTGTTTTTCTTTTCTTTTCTTTTTACTATATTTTGATAACAAAAGAATTTTGTTTTTTACATCAAGCATGGTAATAAACAAAAAACAAAACAGTTCAATTGTGTTTACAGGCGATTGGAACAATTAGTGAAAAAGAGTCTTTAGAGAAATACTTGTTGGTATTATACGTGCTATTTTCATTAAAATATTATTAGTGACAAAGCCGGAAAAACTTGTAGAAAAGGGTTTACTCACATTTTGAAATTGTAAACGAAGTATATTCTTCTTTTACAGCATAGGAACATTATATTTCTGGAGGAGAGGGAGAGAGTGCTGAGTCCCCTTCAATTACCTTCTGACTCTGCCACTAAATACTATGTTTTTTTTATTTCAGTCACTGAAATAAACAATTTTATTGAAACAAAGATCTCTATCCTTTAAACATTGAAGGAAAATAATAAATTCAAATTTAAAGATTTTGTTTATTAAATGATATTTTTCTTGACAAACAAATCTGACAAATAATAACATTTCCAGTTCAATAGATTTATAATTTCTAAATAATAATTATTTCGATTGCTTACAATTGATTGTCAAATAAGCTTCGATTATCAAACAGCATGTTTTAATTTGTTCTCTCTTCTAAAATCAAGATGGCAGTAAGAATATAAAAAAAAGATTCCTTTTCTTTTTTTTTTTTTGAGGAATCTCACACCCATTTTACAGTCATCATCATTGTCAAGTAGTTAAATGCGTAAATGACGATGGTGTCATGCCTAGTGTGCTCGCGCCTATCCATCTCAACGACTTAATTACACTGACTAGCGCATCATTGTTCGCAGGTATTATGCTATTCGTTTCTCTAGTCTTACACCTTGGTATAATTTGCATGAATGATTGATTGTCTTAAAATATCATACAAAAGAAAAAGGTTACAACAAATTATTTTTAATTTTAAAGAAAAGACATAAAACTGTTCGAAAAAAAATTAACAAAGCCAATTTTGATGTTGTTAAAAAAAAAGAAGGATGATCAAATAAAATAGCATTTAATGAGAAACAATAGACATTGAAGAAACAGTTGGATGTACATCACTTTTATCTTTGCCGATACAATGTCAGTATTAGAAACTAGTAGTTGTATCCATAATTAAGATGAGAGATAATGACGAACATTTCACTTAATGCTACTCGTGCATGATCAATCAACATTGAAATCATGTATCTTTTTTCTTTTTTTTTTTTTAAGAAATTTTCAAATGAGAAAACTAATATAAATAATATAGAAATTTTTGTTTTTTACTTTTAAAAATATTAATGAAATAAATAATCGACAAAATTTTCTTTTTTTATCAAATAACACAACTCAATATATTTTATCATGATGTGATCGATCGATATAAGATAATAAATCAATGATGTTGTTTTTTCTTGTTCTTGTTCTTGTATGATTAGTCTAACTGAACTCTTTTTTTTTTATTATTTATTTCGATCTTTGAATGTTTAGAAAACATGTATTGCATATGTTAATTGTGTTGAGATATGAAACCTGATCACCTGAACATTCATACACTTTTTCTTTTTCTATACTCGTCATCAACAATTAATTGAGCACATCTTTTTCCTTGTATTTAGACAAGTGTAGGTGGTGCACTAAAAAATTGATTAATGCTTCAATAGTTCGCTCTTCTTTCCTCATTTATCCATGTGTGTATATATATTATTGAGCTTGCTCGATTTTCCTTCCCTCTAATTGAATCATCTTTTCTTCCCTCCCATTGCTTATCACAATAGACGCGTAATCGGTTGGGGGTTGCCTTCCCTCCCGTTATAGGCTTCCATCATCTTGTAAACTATCAGGTAGTATTGTTCATATAGGCATAGATTTTTTTTTCTTTCGTCTCTATTGCCTCTAGCTTTTCTTGCTATTTGACAGTAGATCAAGTTCCGCCCTCGCATTATTGGGAAAAAAAGCACTTAGTTCGACCGATTGGTTTTGTGACATATTTGCGTGCAAACCATATTCGACGTTCGATTACGATCAAAAATAATCTCCCACGAGAAACGACAGTCTAATCAGATTTTCTTCTATTTCTTACTCTTTACATTTCCAAGCGTGTATGTATGTGTGTGTGTGTGTGTGATAAAATGAGGAACGAATGAACAAGCAATTAATTTACTGGTATGTTGTTAGCACAGTTCTACTATTGTTACTTATATATTTGGGTTGAACAGAAAAAAGAAAGAAAAAGAAAAAAAGGTGGAAAAAAACATGATCGATAGTGAACATGCAACCAGCTTCAAAGTTATGAATGATTAAATGATAACTATTATTCGTCTTGAATATCACCTAAGACAGCTATTGCTTCAATTTCAACTTTTGCATTCTAAAGAAAATTAAAAATAAATAAATACGATGATAGTAGAATTTTGATTTACTCTTGGAAGACCAGCAACTTGAACTGTTGATCGAGCTGGATGACGATCTGTAAAGACTAAACAAAAAATAAATAGAAAAATTAATTATGTGTTTATATGAATAAATTTAGAATTATTACCTTCAGAATAAACTTCATTCATTGCAGCAAAATCATTCATATCTTGAAGAAAGACATTTGTTTTCACAACTAAAAACAAATATGATTTCTATTATTTTATTTTATTATTTTTTCTATTAACAAACCATTTCTATATGAAGCACCTGCTGCTTTAAGAACTTCACCTAGGTTTTTTAATGACTATAATCAAAATAATGAAGAGCAAACATCTATTATATATTATAAATCTACCTGGCGAGCTTGGTCTTGTACACCATCACCAGCAAATTGACCAGTTTTAGGATCAAGCCCAAGTGCTCCACTCATATATAATGTTTGACCAACTTGAACAGCTTGACTAAAATAGATATTGTTGCAAATTTATGACTATTCTCATCAAGATTTGTTCTTTACCTATACGGTCCACTTGAAGGTCCGGCTGCAGCTGTTTTAATAATACGACGAACTAGTTGAGACGATGACATTTGATGATACCAAAAAGAAAAAAGAAATAAGAATCTAAAAGCTATATGCACACAACACGAAGTAGGGTATAAGTAGAATAAAATAAGAAAAACGAAACGTTTTTGTTTTATTTTGAAAGAAATGATAAGACCAAAAACGATAAAGAAAAGAAAAAGAGTAGGACATTGATGTAACTCATCTATGCTTTTTTCAATCATAGTCATGACCTTGAACGATTAGCTTTAACCTGTGTATAGGGGCAAAAAAATTTTTTTATCTAATCCCAATTAATACAACAAGTGTTTGCCTAGAATAGACAATATTTATGAAATGCTTATTAATGCATACTGAATATGATTTTACATATTTTCTGTTCACAAGAAAAAACCGGTTTCTTTAATATATTTGTTAGGAAAAAAAATATGAGAAAATAAAATATCGTTAATACACAAAAATGTACTTCTACAGAATATGCATTATTCTTATGCATAGTAATTGAATTGTATGGATAATTGTATAGCAAATGTACTGTTATCCAATTGAGAGCAGTATATATTCTATAGAAGTATCAAGCAAACAAATGATTATTATTATTCTTTTAAGCAAGTTTTTATATAGCATTTGAGTTAAATAAATTCAAGCCAAGATGATTCATTAATATAATCAAATGATTTTAATCGTTCATTTTCAGCTGATGTACATGTTGATTTTCCAGCAGCTATCCAACTATCTTTAGCTTCACCTCCTCTATCTAATGATAAAGTTGCAAGTGGTTGATGAAACGATGTATCAGATAAAACACGCATGTCCTATACGAAAAATAAGAATACTTTTCTTCGAAAAAATTGTTTTATATTTCTTTGTTTTTATTTTACTGTTGCATTTTTATGACCAGATTTAAATACATCTTCATCAATTTCTGCCCAGTTAATTCGATGACCAACTTTAAAAAATGCATGATCACGTATTAAACCATGTGGTGAATTAGGTAAACCTAAACGTTTTTCAGGATCATTTTCAAGTAAACCAATAACACATGAATGAGCTTCAGAGCTTATACAACGAGGTAATTCTAAATAGTCCATTATAGTTTTTGATTCACTTGTGTCTTCATTATCATTTGAAAACATTTGAGGATAAAAATCGAGTTGTTCACCACATAACATTTGTACAAACATAATTCCAAGTCCCCAAAAATCAACTGCATAATTATAACCTTCACCTGATAGACCTCTTTCTAAACGTCGAACCTATAAAACATCATTTGATAACTTCTTTTGTTGTTTTGAAAAATTTTACAAAGATTTTACTTCAGGAGCCATGTAACTATATGTACCACAAAAAGTATGACACATTTCACCAGGAGTTTTTAATAATCGTCCAAGTCCATAATCAACAAGACGCATAGAACCCGTTGAAGACACAATTGCATGTTCAAGTTTTAAATCACTGAGCAATTTCAACAGAAAATTTAGAAAGAAAAAAATTTATTTTTCTGAAAATTACCGATAAACAATTTTATTTGAATGTAAATATTGTATAACACAAACAAGTTGTGCTAAATAATATCTTATTTCATCTTCATTCATTCGGGTTGTTTGAATTTTATGATATAAAGTTCCACCTCGAACAAGTTCCATAACAAGAAATAATTTATTCTGAAATTAAAAATAAAAAAATTCATTTCATCTTTTTCTTTTAAATAAAAATAAATTGAAATTTACTCCTTGATGAAATGCACAATAAGCTTTAATCATATAAGGATTTCCATCACTATAACGAAATAAAATTTGTTTTTCAACTTCTAATTGTTGTCGTGCTTGTTCATTTGCTCCATCAGCTACTTTAATAGCAAAATATTGTTTTGATAAAATATGTTGAACACAATAGACTTGAGCAAAGGCACCATCACCAAGACGACCAATATATTTAAAATCATTAAAGTTTGGTAAAGATATTCTTTGTGGATTTTTTATGGGAAATTCTGGTAATGAATCAAGCCAAGATAAATCAAATGATGATGATTTTGAATATTGATCATTATCTTTTTTATGGTTTGGATCATGAATACCTACATTTATATGTATTTGTTTTTTTTTCTCCACTATCATTTTTGCTAATGCATCATATGAAATTGTACACATTAGTGGAATATTTGATTGACAATGTTCATGAATTATAAAATAACACTCTAAATAAAAACAAAATAATATTTTTTTTAATTTTTTGTTTTTTTTTAAAATAAAAAAATGAAGCAATTAATCAGTATTTCTATTAATTTAATTTAAGACGAGCTATATATATATATATAATCATTTTCATTTTTTATAAGTACTAGTTAGTAGTTAAAGCATAATACTGAAAAGTTATGCTTTTCTTTATCTTACGTGAACATTTGAGAGCATTTCGAAATATTTGTGCACCGCAATGATTACAATAACCATGATTACGAGTAACTAAAGCTCGAACAAATGGTGCTTCATATCGTTTGAATGTATGTGGAATATGAAATTTTAATCGAAGATTTTCATCTAATCGAATAGGTTCCTTATTTTGTATTAATAAAAATTTATTTATTTTATTTTAGTTTTATATAAAAAGAAAAAAAAACAGACAGAAAATAAATAATACATACTGAAAATAATGACTTTTGACACCAAAATGGAGTATTTTGATGACATCTTCTATGTGTCACAAGAGAACATTGTAAACATTCAAAACCTTGATAATGTAAACCCCTGGGAAAAAAAAGAAAATTGATTATAAAATAAGAAAAATAAAATACCAAATAAATCCATCACATAAAGCACAATGAACTGGATGATTAAATTGTTTTAATTTCATTAAATGACCTCGAACTGGTTGTCGACTTGACATTTTATTATAATGATTTTGTTTTTTTGAAGAAAGTGCTAAGTAGAAAAGAAAATTTCTTTCAACAAAGAAACAAAATAAACTTAAGAATATTCAATTTACAGGATTTTAAAGCTATTGAATTTTCGATTAGTTGTAGACTAAATTCCAAATGATATTCTCCATCAAGAACCATCTAAATATAAACGAAGAATAAAAAAAGAATTTTTGTTTTAGAGAATCAAAGAATATTTCTTACACTACAAGATAAATCTGATTGAACTTTTCCATCATATCTACGATCAGTAATAAGTTCTAATAAATGATCGAACCATAAAATCGTATCAGCTATGATTTTTGATTTTTGTGTTAAACAAATAATTTGACAATAATTTCCATGATTTCTATTCCAATCGAATGTTTCATTTATAGAAATAACAAATGTTGTTGTTAGACCAGATGGTTCAAGTATAACGGTGTTATCTATTTATACAAATGAGTTTATTAAATAATAAAAAAATGAAAATGAAAAAGAAATATTTCTTTTTTCTAATATATAATTTTAATTTTTAAAAATTCTAATCAATAAGAAAAAGATAATTTTTTCAAAAAACAAAACTCATTTCAAATGTTCCAAATCTATTCTAATTGTTAATATAAGCAATAGTATCAAACAATATTTTACCATTATTCGATGGCAATTCAAGTAATTTTTTAATATAAAATAATGATTTATTCAAATTTTGCTTATCAGAATGTTTAAATGAGACGATTCTTATTCGTAATGTCTCGTTTTCCATCTGAAATATATACAAACAATTAAACAACAAACAACAAAGAGAAATTTTTTTTTATTATTATTCTAGATCATATGATTCTTTTAACATCCATTGTCTTGTTGATAATTGTTCATAATAATGTCCAGCTATTTCATAAAGCCAATTTTGATCAATAACAGTTATATCCGACATATAGATTTTAGTTGATTGAATCAATTCATTAAATAATATTGTTTTAGGTAATTGACTTTGTGTTGTATCTTGTTGGGTTAATATTGATGATAAAATACATGAAGGATGCATGTAAAGTTCTTGAAATGAACCACGAAATGTTCGATAAGTATAACCATCAATTGAAAGTTGTGCAGCATTCATAAAAAAAGCATCTGTTAAACATTTAAGAACTGGTATAACATCATCACCTGATGATAATAAGATTTTATCACTTTTTGTTATTAAACGACGAAGTGATTTTTCTAATGAATCTTTGATTTCCAGTACACGTTTTAATGATTTTACATTTAACATATATCTTTAATGAAAGAATAACATTAAAAATTTTAAAATTATACTATATGTGCTAACTCATTCGACAGCAACGTGACTTTGCACAATTAAAATAAGCGTATCTAGAGGAAAGTCTATCAAGATTTATTTCTTGGAGATTCATTGAATTTATTTATTGTTAAAATATACTCAAATTCAATTGTACCACAAGGGAATCATAGTTGCCATGAATAAACCTTCACCATCAGCTCGTCGTGTATTCTACGTATCATTCTCACTTTTAGTCAAACTTCTTTCTTTCGATAATAACATGAATAACGGGATTTATAGAAAAATTCCAAACAGTCTCGACAAAATAAATCCGGGAAACTGCTGATCTTGGGACAAGAAACTTTTCTAGAGCTAATTTTTATATGCTGCATGTATGTTAAATCATTCTAGATACCCTAAAGAAATTAGCGCTAGAGATTCTTATTCAAAGGAGTTATCAGTGAAAACACTAGAGTTTACAACATGATACAAAAAAGAACATTGACTATTACAACATGCATTTCACTTCTTAAAAATCTCCGAATTGAGTTAACATTTCTGAAAAGTATTTAGTAAATTCCGTAGGCAATTACTGAGGCCAGAAAAATTTCATCCAAAGTTTTCCGGAGCATGTCTAGATTTTTCAAAAAAAAATTCATTTACTTTTTGTTAACGATGCAATGGAGTACGAAAAAGTGCTCTTATAACCAACTGAGAAGTCCAAAATCAAATTTAAATGGTACAAATCCTTCTGCGAAATCTCTAGATGATGATAAGACGAAAATTTTTGTTTGCGCAACTTGATAGATCCTCTAGAAAATCGTTTTTTGAGACGAGAGATTTTTAGAGTCCAATTTTTCTGAGAATTTTACCATAGATGTGATTCATGCCGTAGAGTCTATTCTGAAATTTTTGGAATTTTTTCTTGTACAGCTAGAGAGATATTCACTAATTAATGATATATTTGCCATGAACAATACATAAGATTTAAGACTTAAAAGCGGTATCAGGAAAAAAAACTGATGCTTTTTTTGTTTTCTAAAATGTACAATGTGAACTCAGCAGATTCTCTCTCTTATTTGTTTCGTTTTCACTTCTGTTAACATATATTAGTTCGTAGCTAATATTTATTTCTAAGAAAATCAAAATAAAATCATTTAATATTTACTTATCACAAAATTGTTGTGGCATCATTTGTTGTTCAAATGTTTTAATAACATTAAGAGCAGTAATTAGATCTCCTTCTTGACAAGCAAATTTACTATGTAATTTCATTGCGCGCATCTTTTCATTCGGTGAACTAATAAAAACATGTTTAACTTGAAGTGATGCAATTATTTTTAAAATTTCTTGTGTACACCCATATTCAAGTGAAATTATTAATGCTCGTGCATGTGTTGGATGTAATGGTAATTCAGCCATTTTCATACCTAAATCAGGCGTTAAATGAGATTGTTGATCAATAGCACGTAATGCATATAAACATTCAATAGCTTGAAGAAGATTTTTTGATGGTGGTGGTGATGGAAAATCAAATCGAACAATATTATGTATACCTAAAGCTTTTATTTGAAGAACGGCAAAAGCTAAATCACATCGTTGCATTTCAGGTAATTGAAATTCTTTCATTTTTTCATATTCTGATGCTGGATAAAGACGATAAGCTTTTCCTGAACGAATACGTCCAGCACGACCAGCACGTTGTAATGCTGATGAACGTGTTATTGGTAATGTTGTTAAAACTTCAAAACCAAATTCTGGATTAAATAATTTTAAACGTACATAACCACAATCAATAACATAGACAATATCTAATTAAATAAAAAGTTTTCATAAGAAAAAACAGCATTCCAGTACAGCTTCATTATACTAAGTGAAAAGTCTCTCGCGGATTATAGTCCTTTTGCAAGGATAATCAGCCAACAGAAAAACGACTCTACTTATTCATTTTTCTACTTCGTTTTTCTTAATTTAATACTATTATTAGTATTCTAATCATGGATGACGGAGTCACAGGACTTGAATAGACTCAAAATCTACTCTAGATTTACGTACCGTAGGCTAGATTAGGCTCGAACATTTGTTTCCTATTCCACCAGATTGATAGATCTATGTAGTATGTAGAAAGTTTTTTCATCGTCTTCAGCAGTAAATGGTAACATTTTCCTAATGAAGTAGACTTAGAACATGTGCTGGAGGAAGCATTCAATTTTGTATAACTAAATGTTAGACCCTGCATTGCCAATGGCTAGAATTATATACTTCTTTGTAACACCGGTGAAGAAGCCCTGTACCAGAAAATCAAATTAGATAAACTAAAAGCTGCCCAAAGCTTTCTTCATATTTAGTGTCTAAGCTTACATCTACTCTAGATTCAAAACGCTCCATCATCTGTGATTCTAACTATTGATGTAACTGGCAAATAAGTCTGCTGTACATATCAATTAAATCAACAACAAATCTCACCGCACTATTACATATATATCGATAAGCTCACAAACACTAATATTGTTGATTTTCTTAAGTTTTAACTAGATCAGTTGACGCTTTTTTTGCATTGGTCATATGATAATTGTGGCAAATCAATGCATAGCTACTGATCATCGCTGACATCTTAAATATAAACTTTTATCTGCACAAACATCAAAAACTGCACTATTTGGAATGTTGTCAAGCATATTTCAGCCATTCAAACTTTGACGAAGAGTTCCGAATATTCTAGAACAGTCTAAGTTTTTTCACACAATGAAAGATTCTAGATCTTCTATTATGAGTAATCTTCTAATGTAAACTTCTATCCACGAAGAATCGAATATCATTATTACATACTAGTTAGTTCACTATCATTATGTTTCAGGTATAAAAACAAGTAGAACTATAGCTGATTTTCATTTGTTCATAAACTGATCTGTTTCATTTTCATTATATTCTTTTTCTTTATTATTATTAATATTATTATCATAATCGTCTTCGAATTTCAACTGATGATGTGCCGATTAACGTACTTATTCATGTTCACATTCATCAATGATCAAAGTAATTTCAACATTTGAGTCATTATTAGAATTATCAAAATTTTGAATCTTCATTATCATAAAAGAATGCATGATGTTGCTATGTCATATTTTATATATTTACTAAATGTATATTACTGCTAATACAAATGAAGTTTAATATTAATCGTTCTGTCTTTTTCACTCTAGCTGACAATACCTTTTTTTCTTCCTCTAAAGGCAATCTATTTTTTGTCATGTATACATAAGCTATTACTTTCTTCTCTATTCTTTCGTAACTATTATTCTCCAATGAACATGATTCAGAAACTTTTTAACAAAAAAACAAAGTTAACAAGATTTAAATGAAAGACTCTTTCACAAGAACCGGATCTTGTGAAATTAGGAGAAAGAGCAGAGATTGGAGTCTTATCCTTAATATGTCGTCCAGGACCTATTTCCGTCGCTAAGATCTGTAATGGAAATGGAAAAGACGCAAAACTTCGACTTAAAATTCACACTCATTATTTTCTTCGAAAATATATGTGAGTTTTATAAAACAAGAAAATTTTACTTTACTTGGAATTGTTAAACTTGTTTCAGCAATATTTGTTGCAACAATTATTTTTCGTGTATTTGGTGGTGTTTTTTCAAAAACTTTCATTTGATCAATAAATTTTAAATTAGCATATAATGGTAAAATAATTAATTTTTTTCTTTGATCTTTACGTTTTAAATGTTGTTGTTCATCGTTTAAACGTTTAGCATAATCATGTAAATCACGTATTATTTTTAAAACATCATCTTGTCCAGATATAAAACATAGAATATCACCTTGTTCATTATATTTTTCATTTTCATGTATTTGTATACATGTATCAACACATGCTTTACAATAATCAGGTACAGATTCAGTTGTATGATAAATTTCAACTGGATATGAACGTCCTTCAACACTCATTATACAACATTCATCAAGTTTTTCTTCTTCATTATTTTCTTCAGATTGATTTGGATTTTTTGATATTGAACTTGTTTGATGTTCAAAAAATGCACGTAACCGTTCACAATCAATTGTAGCTGATGTTATAATAAGACGTAAATCTCGTCGACGTCTTTGAATTTTTTTTAATAAACCTAATAAAAGATCAGTTTGAATCGCACGTTCATGCGCTTCGTCTATTATTATCACATTATATCGTGTTAACAATGGATCATACATAAGTTCACGTAATAAAAGTCCTTCAGTCATTACTAATAATTGTGTTAAACCACTTGAACAAACATCTTCAAAACGAATACGATAACCAATTTCTTTTCCTAATAAAACATCCTTTTCATCTGCAATACGTTGTGCCAATTGAATTGTTGCTATACGACGAGGTTCAGTCATACAAATTAACTTGCCATTACGAGTCCAACCACTTTCAAGAAGATATTGAGGAATTTGTGTTGATTTTCCACTACCTATTTATATGAAAGATTTGTATTTTTTGTGAAACACGATTTAAAAGGAGTACTGAAGTATATAAGGAAGAAATTTTCACCTGCTCTCCACAGATCGTGAGAGATGTTGTTAATGTACGGTCTTTGGTCGTATATCAATAAGTCTTGTTATAATATATAAACTAGTTCTATATTGCATTTCTATAGGACGAAGTAAGAGGATGGTAAAGAAATATGTCTCAAAATAGATAGAATAAGACAATGTTCCTATGACTGGCAAGGGAATTTGCATCGTGTTTCACATTTTAATCTTGCAGGGATTACGTTAAAAGTTTTTTCAAAGAAGTAAAAAACACAAGAGACTCACCTGTTTCTCCAACAATGATTAAAGTTCGATATTTTTCAAGTAAATACAAGATATGTATTCGATAGGCAGCGATAGGTAAATGACGACGATGTTGGGCAATAGACATACTTGAATGTTGATAAAGATCAACATTTTCTGATGTTGAATCTTGTCGATCAACTATTGATGATGATTGTTGTCGTGGTGGTCGAGTATTTCCTGGTTTCCAATATTTATTAGCAGAACTATTTGATGAATTTTGAGACATATTCTGCATTATCTGAAAATATACATAGATTCACGTAGTTTAGATTAAACTTTAACTAAAAATACATATGTCATGACTTGAATAAAAGAAATATAAACAACTTTATATCGCATATTATTTCGCTGTTTTCCAAAAAACATACTGAAACTACTGTAATTTGTTCTATTTTTATTATTTGAATTAGATATTTTAAATACTTGCTCAGCTTCTTCTCTTACACTAACAAAATAAAAAAAAAGTGAAGCATCTTTTAAATGTTTCATATTAAATTCATTAAGACTAATAATTATCATTTGTAACCACATATAATGATCTAATTCGAATAACATCAGCCATATAACTACTAAATCTATTAATTTCACTTCAAAATCTTCATTTCTTAAGAATGAAAGTATTCATTTATCATAAAAAGCGTACGAAAATGATAATAGACAACTTTTTACAAAATCAAAATGAATTGTAATCATGTTTTATTGACAAATTTATTTTTCATTTCTTATCTAGAATACAAAGACTATTAACAACAAGAAACTTTATAAGAAAAAAGTATTCAATAGTGAATAAATTTTTCTGAAATATTGGAATCAAAGTTTGAAAATTATCTCACTCTAGTTCCAGATTTCATCATTCAATTATTTCTCTTCAATTTCATTAATCAATAATTCTTGTTTTAATTGCAGCAATTAAGAAATTATTTGAAACAAAACACTATATATCAAGAAACTTTCTCAGAAGAAATACTTGTTATTTTTGAAAAGGTAATGACTTAAACAAATATTAAATGCTCTTGTTATTTCTAAGTAAAGTGAGAAGACTAGTTTAACAATTGAATCGAGAAAAGAAATCAAGATTTTTTTTGTATTTCCTTCAGTAATCATTTAATTTTCGTTTGATTATTCTTCAACACAGGAATGGTTTATGACATCGAACCGATAATAATCAAAACATGTAGAGGACGCTACGCATTTAATTTCAAATTTGCTTTTCTTATCAATCAGATTGGAAGTAGCTTATAAAGGGAGTCGATCATCTTATCAGTACATTCTTGGTAAAGATACAAAGTACGATAAGACGTGAAGTAGCAAATCTCAAATTCAGACTTCTTTTGAAATCAACGTATCAAAATAATTGTTGGTATCGCCCGTCGAATAAAGTAAGGGGGAAAAAATGATGCTAAGCATACATCATTTTAATGAAATTATTTTCATAGAAAAATAATGACGGAGATTAGCAAAATATTATTTTTGATTATAAAACGATTGTTGGTTTCGAATGTTTTCAAAGTCATTGATGATTTTCTGAAAAAAGGAATACCATGAAAAAGTTAAATAATTAGGAGTTTCACACTTTTTTAATCATTTGAGTCGCCTGTAGACTGATATGTAATAGCCTTGTTAAAGTTTTTCTCAAATTTCAGGCTGATTACTCGTCAGGAAACTGTCCAATGAGCTTCTGTTAGATCAATTGACTTTTAGTCACGTAAACTAGCAAATTATAAAAACTCATTATTTATTAGAGAAAAACCAGGCTATGTCATGCCTTCTGCCGTTATGTATTACTTTCCACCCTCGCGTTCTCGAAACAGCATGTATAAGTGTAGTGTTTATATAAAATTTTAAATGAATCTCATTCATCAGGTATTTTCCAAAAATATCATGCCACATGAGATGTTTTAAATAAAAATTATCGTTTTCATCTACGTATACTAAAGAAGTAATAGTAAATTAATGTTCATTTAAGAATGATAGAAGTTTAACAGTTTAGTCCGTTTTCGTCGACACTTTTTATTCAAGAGTATTTTATGAAGAAAAATTATATACAATTTTGTACTAGAAAAAGTTATTGTAATAATAGAAATGAAAGCATAATTCGATAATTTATAAGATAGTGGTAACAAAATACTAATGTAATGCTTTTCATATCATTTCATTAAGTCAAGAATTCATTAATTTCGAAAAATAAATTCTTTATTTCGTGAAGGATTGTTCATGTTATTTTCAGGTTGTTTTATCGTAGCCATGTTGAACACATAATCTTTCTTTAATTCATCAATCATTGTATTTTAATTTAGATTAGAGATAGCAATATTTCCATTAAATCGATGGTACTAGCTCTCCAATTCGGATGTGTGTATGAATATGAAAGTAGAGAAGCTTAAAGTGTACATTCACTCTCAATAATTGAAAGCATTTTTCTGACATTTCTACTGTTGATAACACTCGTTATAAAAATGTTGCACAATATCATTACTAGTTAGTTTATTTCTTATTCTTCAAGGCAAAGTTTCTTCGGTAAAATTCTTTCGATGAAACCAGAATATATCAATTTCAATGTTTCAGATCGAAACGTAAAGAAACTAGTGCGATCAATTTATTTTTTCGAAACACTCAATTTTATGACGTGAAAATAACGAAATTAATGGAATAATTCTGTTTTTATAAAATAACGAATGTCATGAAATGTTCTTTTTTTCGAAAAAAATCTTCAAGATAATCGTTTAAATGATTTTTTTAAATTCCTCCAGTGTAACTGTGAAAATGTTGATATACCTGAATTAGCATTTTTCTTTCTCAATCTCTGGTTCTGATTTTTTAATTTTGTTATAGAAATCGAAAATCAGAGATTCAGTGAAAACTTATGGTAATGTGAAGTTTGCTATGGTATCCAAAAAGGTTAACAGTCCTTGAAAGTTTATGTACAAAATAATTCAATTACATAATGTCAAGATCTGTAATTGCATCTTAGTAAGCAATATTTAAGATCTACCAAATATCTTGTATTTTAGCGTCGTTTCCGCTAACTTCTAGTTCAGGTTAGTATATTTTTTGGTACAAGTGTAATCAAAATTTTCTATATCATAAACTAATATGTTCTTCATTAATCTGTCCTTAGTATACAGGACAGTCCAAAAGTAACCGGGTACTCTTCGATGACAAATAACTTTTGATAGGAACAAGATAGAGCACTGCGACTTTCACCGTTCGAAAGAGGAGATGAAGACGCATCGAATTCTGTATTATAAGTTGTTCTAAAATCTTTTCTAGAGTTTTCTTAATCAATTTTCTAAAACAATTGCCGCAAGGTGAGTAACTTATAAAATAAGAAAAATGCACAAAAGTGATTTTTTTCATAGAAATTCATATTGAGGAAATGTTCTATCTACGTTTTTAGCAGAATGACGATTTTTTTCTGACATATATTCTAGAAGAAAATAGCGTACTTCATATCGAAAAGTATGAATAAGTACGAAAGTAATTCAAAGTATGTAGAACTATTTTAAAATCACACCTATGTACTTTCAAGTACAGCTAAGTAATTTAAAATACTGTTCAACTTGGAATGCGTTGTTTCTTCTTAGGATCATCTATGTTTTTCCTTGTTATCTTTCTATTTAAATGAATCTTTGACGCATTTAGATATTGTAAAATATTATTTGGACACCCTGTGAAACGTATGTTGTATCGTAAATTTCACAATGAAGGAAAAAAAAATTTTTTTGACTTCCATTATTACCAATCGATTTAGTCGAGGTGTCTACTTTTCTTTATAATAAACAAAATGTTTTCGTTTTGTTAGATAACATGAACGGACAATAGATTCTTTTCTTTCCATCCTGTACTGAGGTATAGCTTTGGAAAAGTGGAATCTTATCGATTTCACGGGAACTATTAAACATTTATGCAAGTACATAATTTTGCAGAGAATTCAATTATATACAAGCACATATTCTTTGAAAAAATCTTCAAGCTAAATTTCCGTCTGAAAAGTCGAGACTAATGAAAGATCTATACAAGAGTCTAATTGTAATTAGTAATTAATGTTTTTTTTATTTAAATATTTTTCCAAATGAGCATTGCTTCAATTCCGTTTGCTTTCCTCTTTTAAATTATGTAGTTTGAGCTGACTATTTATTTGGCCAAAACTAAAAAACCAGGATTTTCTTTTAAAACCTATAGGACTTTAGATATTTCGGGCATCTATCAATATGTTTTTCGTTTCAAGAGCACATCAACTTGTAGAAAACTGTTTTTTTCCAGCCGTGTGCGCCAATGGTTGTTTGTGGAAATTGTTGAATATTTATTAGCATCTGAGAAAATTTTTTGACAAATATTTTCCCTCATAGGGAAAATTTTTCAATTTTCGAAATGAATCTCGGTTTATTTATATATGTTGTATCGAAGTTACATCGTTAAGATCTTTTACTGATCTTTTTTATTTTATTTTCATTAAATTTCTGAAAGAGTCATCTGTGTCTTTATTATAGTGTGAGTATCGTCTATCTTTATTTGCGTTCATCATGAATATTGCTACCTCTTTCATCGTGTCTCTGTGTGCCCATTCATGATACAATACACACTAGTTGTTGTAACAGCCCAAGGCGATACCTCTTGCTAGGCTATTATATTCTTGTTATGTTGTTATGTTCGTGTTATGTTGTTAGTCTGCCCTTCAAACGAATCGTATGATTATTTCGTCCTCACCTGTATCTTAATACATTTTCTCTCTCCTGTTGATAGCATAAAAGCACCAACAGAATACATTAGCTGGATGGTTTTTGATATAAGAAATAAATACTACTTAGTTACAACCACTATTATACAATCTCTGTTATCAAAAATCGCCCCATGTCTTAAAAACCGGGCCAAAACCGGCGGTTTACCGCGATTTTACCGGTCCGGTTACCGGCTCCCATTACATAGAATTTACCGCGGTAAACCGTCGGTTTTAACGAATACCGCGGTTTACCACTAATATAATTCAGTTAACCGGATCACCGATGATCTTTCAAAATTTATTGCTCCAGATCATCGATTGGACCAATTTAAGCATCTTTTTTAAACTGGTCGATATGATAGAAATTTTCAAAAACTATACCAACGGTTTACCGCGGTTTTACCGATCAAGTTACCGGCTCCCATACAAAGGCTAATGCGGTAAACCGCGGTTTACCGCTAAAATTGATCCGGTATTCACAACATGGGGCCCCAACTACTTTCCAACGTCTGATGCATATTGTACTTGCCGGACTCATATGGCAATGTTGCCTGGTGTATCTTGACGACATCACTGTCTACTCTCCCACCTTCAAACAACATGTTCAAGACCTACGCAAAGTTCTTTTAGCTCCGACCGATGCCAACCTAACACTTAAAGCATCTAAATGCCGCTTCTGTCGACGGAAAGTGAAATTTCTTGGTCATCTAATCACACCTGACGGTGTTAAATCAGATCCTGAACTAACTTCAATGGTCTCATATTTTGCCCAACCCGCTAACATTAAAACCGTTCAAGCGTTTCTTGGACTAACCGGCCACTATCGCCATTTTATCAAAAATTACGCCAAAATTTCCGAACCTCTTCTTAAACTCATCCGATCCCCTCACTCCAAATCTATTCACTTCTCGCTCCCATGGAATGAGGATTGCACCACCGCCTTCAACACTTTGAAGCAACGTCTCATTTTATCCCCAATCATGCATACTCCAAACTTCTTGTACTCGTTCATCCTGGAACTTGACGCATGCAAATACAGAATTGGATGTGTCTTAACACAAGAATACGATAATCGAAAATATGTAATTGCATACGCCAGCCGTACATTCTCAATTGCGGAACGAAACTGCAGCGCGGTTGAACGCGAAGCTCTCCCCATCGTCTTGGAAACCAAACATTTACGGTAGTATCTGGATAGTGGCCTGATAATCGTTCGCTCAGATTTCAAAGCCTTGAAATGGTTGAAAAATGTTCGCGACCCAACCGAACGCCTTGCACGGTGAGCTATGAAACTCTTCCCATATCACATTATAATCCAACACCGTTCCGGGGTAAATAACCCCAATGGCGATTTCATGGCACGATACTCACTCACTACTGGCCAACCGACCACTCCCAAGCTGAACTCTTTGGAATCAACTATTAACATTTTAGAGGGTACCAATCTCCTCGATGATATTCACTTGGAATAACAAAAAGATCTTCGTCTGTTCCTTATTATCCAATCACTTCTTTCACAACCCACTCTACCTTTCAACACCAAACATGCTCCTTACATTATGATAGACAATCTCCTGTACCAAGTGTGTCATTTCAACTCCTATATGGACCAACGGCTCCTGAGCAACAAACACCTTCTGTTTATTCCCCAAACACTTCAAAAAACAGTCGTTGATTGGGTCCATGACCATCCTACAGCGAGTCACGCTAGATGCCTCAAAACTCTTCACTGTCTATCGTCTCGCGTATACTGGCCATCGATTCGACAGGATGTTTTCCGACATGTCCAATCTTACATTGCATGCCAACAATTCAAATATCCCAACTCCCCTAATGCTAACCCTATGCAACCACATACGGTTACTCAACCATGGCACACCATTGGCATTGATATTCTTGGGACCTTTTTACCTACCTCCCCGACAAAAACGGTTCCTTTTGGTCATCATCGACTACTTCACGCGATGGGTCGAGCTGTTCGTTCTACGTCAAACCACGTCTACAACCATCGCCAATATACTCATCGACAAGATCGTCTGTCGTTACGGAGCTCCTCTCTACATTCTGTCGGACTATGGCTCCCAATTTATTTTAAGATGTATGCTCCTCTCTAGGAATTGCCCGCAAACTCACGGCCAATTATCATCTTCAAACAGACATAACAGAATAACACGAACATAACAACATAACAAGGACACAACAGTCTAGCAAGAGATATTTCCTTGGGTTGTTACGATTGTGTTCGTTGTTTAAGAATAGTTTTTCTTTTACTCTTCCCTTATTTTATAAATATTTTTATTTATTTCACGACGTTTCGAAGGATATTTCCTTCTTCGTCAGGTATTTTTATTTTATAAGCAAAATTAATTTATAAATGGAGAGCACATGTAATATATATACAACAACGACAGTTCCTTTTTCTTCTCAAATTTTTCAATAGTGGAACGGACGACAAGACGGTAACACTGGAACAAAGAAAACATTTCAGCTATTTTCTTCTTCGTCCGTTTCACTATTACCGTCTTGTTGTGCCGGTCTTTCGAATATTATGGATCTCTTGAATGCAATTCTTTTCTTAATCTGTTTTCTGCTTTTTTGCAACACTGGTAGCCAAGCTGAGTCGATATTATTATGTCTGTTGATAGATTCATTTGTTATGGAATAAATGGCTTCCTTTGTTCTTCTTCTGAACCAATGCGTTTCAGTATCAATCACGAAGGCTTTCTCAGGGTGAAACATGCACTGATATTTGGTTGAATGAAAATGCTGAACAATTTCTGAGCTTCATTGTTCTTTATCTTTCGATATTTCATTCTCATGTTGTTGTATTCTTTTCTATATGCCGGCTTTGGTTTCTCCGTTGTAAAATTTCTTGCATTCGCATTCTAATTGATTTATTACTGATTTATTTTCTGACTTTATGCATGAATTGAAAAGTGATTTAATTTTATTCTGGTATGAGAAGAAGAGTCGAATCTTAAGCTTTTCTAGTCTTCTTTTGAGGACTTCTGCTCCAGGTACATATGGCATGACTATAGAATATTTAAACTCATCTTTTTTTTAGTTTGAGTAGTTAATGTTTGATTATGAAATCAGATTGTTTGCTCGATTAATTTATCGACTTCTTTTTCTCGATAATCTGAGTTTCTTAGTGTCTGCTGATTTTGTTATTGTTCACTGATGTGTTTTGATGTTGAGATTATTCTTGAGGTCATGTTGGTGACGACATTTCTTTTTAATTGATTTATGATGACATGAATTGTAATTAAGGAGTCTATCTGCTGCCGTTTCTTTTCTAAACCATCTAATATGAATACAACTATCATTGTCGTTTCTGCTTAGAGTAGTATCTAGAAAATTAATCTTGTTATTCTTTTCATATTCCATTGTAAGTTTAATGTTATTTCTAGTTTTGTTGAATGTCTCGACATAGGTATTTAATTCATCTTCATTCAGTTTTGTTAGAATCAGAATATCATCTACATATCTCCATAGCTTGTTAGAAAGATTTACTTCCGTTAAATATTTTTCCATATAGTCATCCATATATAAGTCAGCGATGCGAGGAGGGAGACAGTTTTCCATAGGGAGTGCAGATTTTTGTTTATAATATTTGTTGTTAAATCGAAGATAACTGTTATTTAATGCTAGTTGAATCATCCTCTTTACGTCGGATTTAGTAAATAGAGAATTATTAAAGGTTGCCGACTGTTCTATTCGGTGTATTGCAATATCGATTGCTCGTGTCACAGGGATGTTATTAAACATATCTGATATATCTAGGCTAGCTAATT
>CAJNSZ010000355.1:66957-89890 GCA_905329745.1 Rotaria sp. Silwood2 | reverse complement strand
ATGATTCAATCTTAGATGACCATTCATATATAAGATGTCAAATGCATATATATTTTAATTATCGTCTTACATGGCTTAAATTCGTCCATGAAAGAGTCTCAAACGTTTAGAAAAATTTCTTCATGGTTTAAACAGCTGAAATACGAAGAACAATAATGAACAGCTGAGAGCTTCCTTATATGGAACTTTATGACTCAGATTCATTATGATTTCGTCTACATGCGTCTTGGTTTTAGAAATAGTAGATGTCGTATAGGATCAGATTTCGATGTTTTTTGGGCTCGTGCAGTCAGCCGACTTCTCTACCCGGCCTTGGGTCGGGTGGAATTCTAGTTAACTTTCTCTTTTCATTCAAATAAAATCTAAATCATTCCATAGAGCTCGTCAAACTTGACTAAATTAATCAGGCCGATGATGATAGTAATCATCTTTTTTGTACGAAGCATTAACTATTGTTCTGTACGGTTGAAATATCATAATCCAGCATCATGACATCTTTCAAATACGACACGAATGACCTTTGGCTTACTTTCAAGGTTTTTATTTCGAAAAAAAATCGTAAGTTAAATACAACTTTTATTTCATTGTTAATCATCAAGTGTATCGTATAGCTGCTTTTTTTTGATATCAATAAACAAGGAAGCAATGATATTGTTTGCAATCAATCATGTATTTAAAATTGCTAGAACTACTGCCTTAAGCCTAGTATACTGCAGTTGTTTGAAGACATTGCTCAAAATGGCATAATGTTCTAGGGGAATAATAATAGTAGTAGTATGACTTTTTGTGAAATATGTAGCGCTCGATGCATAAGCACATCAAAAGTTATCTGTATTTGGGAAACCTAATGGTTATGTAGCAATTTTCTGATTGATTTGATTAGATAAATTTAATGAGTTTGATAATTTGTATTTGTTCTTCTGTCATTGACATATTGAAGCTTAACAATCTCAATAAAATATGATTAACATCTTCATCTTTACTTCTAATCATATGCTTAGACATTTCAAACAAAAATAATCCAAAATAAATCATGAACCAAAGTAACCAATAGGATAGTTGTTTTTAATAAGCAAAATATTAAATTTAGAAAATGATTTAGCTACTAGAAATAAATGTTTCATAGAAAATTTTCCTATAAAGAATCTCATTTGTCAAAATGTAGCCCGTATTTTCTTCTTTTCATTAGCATGAATTCTTTTTTTTTTCTAAACACTTCCAATGTGAAATAATTTGATTTAAAAATCGTACAAAAAATTTTGTCTATCATTGTAATGTATCTATTTCTTCATTTTTATGTGTAAATAAGAGTATTTCAAACACTATGTTTTTAGATAGATCTTTTAGTTCTCTGTGAAAACTTCATGCAATAAAGAAAAAATAATAATAATAAATATTTAGTTAAATTTTTACTAATCAATTATGGAATGATACTTTTTGTCTGTTTTTGTTCTTTGTTTTGCAATAGATATTCATCAAACATTACTTTCATACAAAGACAACAAATAGAGCATCGCAGAAAAAAAAAGAAGAAGAAGAATTGTTCTATCAAAGAATGGAAATAACAACAACCACCGATTGACAACATCAATATGAAATAAGCGAGAATAAAGGATCCTACAAAGAAAAACTTCCTTGATCAAAAAATACAGCAGAAAGAAAAAGGACGATACAAATAAAGATTTTTTTTTTTTTGACTTGACGTCTACTTCGATATACACATAAATAATCAAGAAAAGTGAAATTCATTCAATAGCACAAGTTAGTCACCGAGGATTTAATGTTGCCGAAGAATCAGACGGTAAATAATAATAAAGATCAAATGTGTCCGTGTTTTCTAAGAGTCCATCGATTATTTCAGAAAAGTAAGCAGCAGAATTTTCAGCTTGTTCTGGCGTTGCTGCTGTGCGTACAAATGAATGTTCTAATAATTTTTTATATTTTGGTCTTTGATTTTCATCTTTATTTAAACTAAATTTGTAAAAAAATAAAATAAAATTAGATTTAGTTTAAAAAAAAAAGAAAACATGTCTATTACCATGTATTTACAAAATCTTTGCAATTATTTGAAAGACGAGCAACGTTAAGTCGTAAGGGAGGACCTTCTACAATTTGTTGTAATTGATCAAATACAGATGTCCATTCTCGAAATGGAAAATATCCCGTGGCAATTTCATACTATAAAATATATATTTCTTTTTCAGTATAATTTTCTTGATGAAAAGAAAAATATTTACAATTGTAATTCCAAGTGACCAAACATCGGATCGAACATCATAACCATCACATGTAGCTCGTGTTGGATCGATACGTTCAGGCTAAATATATGAAAATATATTTAAATAAAAGAAATTAAACGAATCTCACTGGTAAATATGGTCGACAACCAGCATCACGTGTTTTAGCAATTGAATCAATTAATTGACCACTAATACCGAAATCACAAAGTTTAATAGTTGTTCGAGAAACTAATATATTTGATGGTTTTACATCTCGATGAATAATTTGCCAACGAGATTTTATATAATTAAGCGCTTCTAAAGTCTAGAAAAAAAAAAGAATTAATATAAATATTAATATAAGATAATCATACCGCAAGAGTTATATAAGCAAGAACACTTTCAGGTATACATTGATTGAGTTTATGATAAACATATTTATAAAAACGATCAAGTGATGTATCCATTAATTCCATACAAATCCAACAATCTCCCTCTTTAAAGAGAGCACCATAAAATTTAACAATATGTGGACAAGTATTTTCACGCATGACAATATCTAATTCATTGAGCATTTGTTTTTGACATCGTTCATCGACAGTTGAACGAATTCGCTAAAAATATAGATAAAAGAAAAACCAGAAATTTTCATTTAAATGAAGATAATTTCAATTTAATTTACTTTCACAGCCATTATTGTTCTACTTTTTTCATGTTCCATTTTACAAACAATTCCAAAATTACCTTCTCCAATAACACCACGATCAATTAAATCATTGGATGTAAATTTATATACCTTGAGAAATATAGAAAATAAAAAATCTATAAATTTTAAACAAGACAAACTTTTGTATCAGACAAATAAAGTTGGCCAGTACTAAGATCACGATGATTCGATGTTGATGAAGTTGGTCGACTACTATTAAAGAAAAAGAAATAATTATTATTTTAATCTCTTGATAATTCAAATAGAAAAACAAGAAGTAAGTTGAAGTGTGAATGTTCATTATCACAAAGAATATTTAATAAAAGAATTTTAACACACTTCATGTATACTAGAAAATATTTTATGTTGAATTTTAAAAGTATATCATCACAACGTCACTTTTATTGTTCTTTCTTCTTTGTAGAGAATCTTATTCCTTGAAAGAAAGTATTTATTTCTTACCACGAAATGTTTTCAACTGGTCAACTGTTTTCTCATCGAAAGCTATTGGATCGTATGCAATCGACCATGGTAATTCCGAAATAACTATAAGAAATCCTTCTAGATCTTTACATGTTGGTTTTCCAAACTAGCAAAAACTTTACCAAAACCATTTTAGATCTCCTTAAATTATAGAGCAAATCGCATTCTCTGAAAGACAATAATCCCTTTTGTTTTTCAAAAATAAATTTTAAGTAAAATAACATGATCTTGAAGATTTTTAACAATAAAATGTTGAATGAATTAAAAAGGCTACATTTGCTGCAAAAAGAACGATAACGGCAAGTTTTTTAGTTTGTAAAACCAGTTTTCTAGAAAGCCAGTAGATGAAGATCCATGAGAATTTTTCATAAACATCTTTGACAGACTACAAACCACTAATTTTTTTGGTGAGACCCTGATTGATCAGTTGAAAACATTCTCTCATTAGCAGTGTTTCATCCGGACTTTTATTTCTGGAGGGACAATCTAATATTCTGGAAGAGTACACATCTATATTGTGGAACACAGACACATAGCATGTTACATAATAATAAAAAATTCCGGAAGAACCAACTTAATCTTCGCAGAGGCACCACCCCTAGGCCCCAACACTGAATAAAACGCTGCTCGTTAAATTATTCGTCACAGTATGAATGAATAGTTTTATGAGCACAGTCTCACTTAACTGTATATTAATTTTATCTAAAACATTAAGTCTTTTCTTTTAAAATTTTGAAAATAAATTAATCAAATCAAACACTGAAAGAAGAGAATTTTGTAACTCGAGACAATCATTCATTATGAAGACCAATACTTGACATTGGAACTTTTGTTTATATGTAAAATTTTTTGCAAAATAATCACTTGGAAATTATCTCTTATTATCACAATGATTATTTGTATGACATTCTCAGTTATTATTTCTTTTTTTTGTTGTTGTTTATATGAATTGTTTACTGTTCATCATTACATATTCAATAATGGAATTTTACTCAATTATATTTTTCTATAGAAATAAAATCATTGATCGAATAGATTTTCAATAGTAGAAAATAAATTACTTACGGTATACGATTAATATCTGTCGAATCGGAAGGTGGTTTTTCTGTATTAGTTGTTGGTGGTTCTTCAAATTTCAATGGTTTTAAATTGATTTTAAGGGATGATTTGCTCACTAGAATACAACATAATGAATTTAATTTATATTCTATTTTTCATACTATTACTGCGTAACTTACTCTTTTCTCACACTATCTGAATGATTGAATAGGTAAATAAAAGAACATTATATCTAGAACGAGAAAAAAAAGTGGAAGTAAAAACATGAGTCATTGTCAATGAACTAATGACTTATTATACGCATAAAGGTAGAGAAAAAGAAAAAACCGATACAAATACAGTTGAATAATTGTTGATGTTTATTTCCAAATCTCATACTAACATTGATGACTCATTACAATCAATAGACTGCCAATCAATTTTAAAATCGTGAAACTATTAGAGAAAAGAAAATTGATTCTTATCTGAAGTATGATCGTAAAAATAATACAAGGTCAACGAGACCGATTGAAAATTTTATTTTAAAAAGCTTAAAAGTATTTCTTCATATTAAGACTTGACTGAACGGATTTAATCTTACTTGATTTAAGATTTAAAATAAAACTATTCTCAAAATATATTTACTATCTGCTCATATGGAAACCATTTTGGCAAGAGTATTAATCAACAAACTACTACATTGCTTCCGAGAATATTTCCATCTGCAAAGTACTTCGAAACAATCAATTATGTCCCTAATTAAATCGACAACATTGATAAATACATTTTTTTTATTGTGAAAAAATTCTAAGGGGACTTTTTTTTGTGATATTGATGTCTTACAATAGAATATCATTACGCTTGAGAAAACAATTCTTAGCTTCAATGAGATTAGAAATGAGTCCTATATTTCGACAAGAATCATATAAAAGGGTTTAAATATGATATATGACTGCTATACTGATCTAATGATATCGGGTTTGCTAGCAAATTTAGCGCCTTAAGGCGGAAGTATTCAATTTGACGAAGAATTTTTCGAGAATCTTCGGAGATCAACATAAGAATAGAAATGTATGTGACAATCGTTTTATCAGATTATCATATAAAATATCAGAGAACATTTTACAGTTCCAAGAAAAAAACAAATCATAGTTCCAGAGAAAGAAAAGATACTAGTCTCTAGAATATGTCTCTTTTTTTTTTCTTCGTCAAATCTTTTCAAAGTCAAAAAACTAATATAATATTTCAAACAAATAAAAGAGAACAAAAAAAATGTTCTAGTTTTTTAATGTTTATTTTCAAAAGATAAACGAAAAAAGATATTTGCAAAAAGAAAAATCGATCACTGTAAAATAATATTAATTAGTTGATGTTGATGATATTGTTTTTTGTTGTTCTAATTGATGTTCAACAAATCCATCAAATAAACATGGCCATGCTTCATTATCATCATATGCTTTATATCCATTTAATTCAATAAATTTAGCAAATTGTGGAAATATTGTCCATGTATCACATGTTATGGTTTTTGGTATTTCATTATTTATATCTTGTTCTAAATAATTTAGCCATTGTTCAAGTACTTGAGGTCTTTTTATTGCTTTTGAATAAAGTAAACGCCATAAGCTAATAGCATTTTGTGTTGTTACACAACGTTGTCCATCAATTAAACCATAATGATATGTCCAAATATAAAATTCATTTTCATATGGTACTATATCATAATTAAATAATGATGTTCGAAGATCTGATAAATTATTAATATGATTTCCAAGTGTTTTAAGACCAAGAAGAAATTCATCTTTTGTTAATGAATACATTTGTTTAGCACGACATACGAAACAAAATAAAAGTACTTCATAACAATCAGGTTCAATAGATAAATCATTACAAAGACGAAGTATACCATCAACAGACATTATTTGATCATCACCAGAATAATGTTTAAATAATTGTAAACGACGATCAATTGAATTTGCACTCGAATTAGAAGATGAAGATGTTGATGATGATGACTGCTTTGTATCTGATGATGATGATGATGATGAAAGTGTAGATGATAATGTTCCAGTTATTTTAGCAAGGAGTTCAGGAATTTTATGCAATGGTAAATCACGACGAGGTTCTAATGCTGTAGTTGTTGTATTCATTTGTCTATATGAATGACGATATTGATTTGATTGTTGTTCAGATGCGTCTTGTTTAGCTTTTTTTTTAACGTGTTTTGTTGAAACTGATAAATGATTATTATTGTTATTGTTATTATTATGTGACATCAATCTTCTCTCTGAACGAGGTTTTTCAATACACTGGCCCATGGACAACAAAACGACAACTAAAATAATAAAAGAAATTTTAGAATTTAAATAAATAAATAAATAAATAAATAGTTTATTTACATTGATGAAAAATAAGCAGCAATAATATATCGAAATGCCGTTGGCATTCTATAAATAAATAGAAAATAATTCACCACAATATTTCGAAAAAAAAATCTTGTGTATTGTATTTGTTTTTGTTTAGTATCTGTTGATTTTCTACTTGTTTCTTTGAATACGCCTCGTCATCAGCCGACTTACGGATGGAATGTAGATTGTTTTTTATTGGATAATATTCAATCAATAAGGTTTTTTTGCTCTACCATTAGAACTCTATTCTGTCCTCATATTTCTTCTCTAATGTTGATCTATATGATTGCTTATTATACAAACCAGTTAATTTTATGTTAACATTTTTTTCGTATTTTCTTTTTGAATACTGATAATTAAAAAAAAAGAATGTGTTCTCGTTTGGTCTTTCGATCAATTCAAAATTCTGTACCATCATTGATTTATAATCGTTTTCTATGTTTAACTCAAATTCAATCAGTTGCTACAGCCAAAGTAAAAGAAACATTGACTACAAATGTTGAAAAATCATCAACGAAAACAAAAAAAGATAAAACAAATGAAACAACAATACCACAAGATAAAACAGTAGATTCTTCCACAACAGCAACAACAACAAATCTATCTGAATTAAATAAAATTTATTCAGAAAAAATTCATAGAATTGTTGATGAAATAAGTAAACTATCGTTGGTTGAAGTTATGGATTTAAATGAATTATTGAAAGTAAATATTTTTATTTATTTAGAGATTTTTATTTCATAATTCGAAATTTAAAAAAAACATTTAATTTCATTGTTTTTTCTATCTTCCTATAGAAAACACTCAAGATCCAAGACGTGCCGATTGTGGCATCGGGAGGAGGCAGTGGTCTACCACCACCGACCGCACCGGTACGTCTGATTCTTTCCATGAGTGAATTGCATTTTCATTGTACGAATTATGAAACCTATTATGACGCAAACACATTTAAATTCTGACGAATTTTTTCTTGCTGGAGAAATCTTTTGATTCGAGTTTATAGTTATGATAACAGATTTTATAATCTTAAGATTTGTTTTAAAAAAAGAAAACGTCTGTTTTTCACAAAAAAGTGCTTTACTCTGCATGACAATAATCGTTTCTTCTTGGAATTATTCAAAACACATAAGATGATATAGCATATAGCAAAAAAAAAACATTACAAAAAATAAGTTTTAATGTTTTAAACTCAACATATTCATTTTTTAACTTTAATCCTATTGATTCATGAATAATTGTATAGCGTGTTTGTATCTAATTTGAATAAAAAGATTATCCATATTCTACAGTAATGATCAAAAATATAAGATTCACGTATTTTCTGACTTTTTTTTCTTCAAATATTAAGTATTTAATTCAAATTAAAATAGTAGTTTGAATAGCCAAAGAAGTTCTCTTTCAAATGTATTCCATGTCAATATATCATAGATGGCCTATGAGAGCAAAGGTTCTGCAAAACCCAACACGAGAGTTTTCAAATTCCAAAAGACTGTAAAAGTTAGCTTTTAAGAGTACCACTTTAAAGAGCGCAAAATTCTGAATAATAAAAGCGATTGTCGCACATGCTACGACCTTCTCTTAGAAAGTTATAAGCATCATAACTCGAAATTTATAATAGCATTGCTAAAAAATGCATGCTTTTGTTTTTTATGATGCTTATAACGTTTTAAAGGAAGATCTTAGGAAGTGCGGCAACTCCTCATTTTATTCAAGATTATGAGCTCTTTAAAATATAATACTCTTAAAAATTAAGTTTCAGATAGTCTTCTGCATTTGGTTTTTCAGAGACTTTTCTCTCATAGTCTATCTACAGAATTTCGGTATTTCTATAATGCTAACTACGTGATTGAAAGATAAAATTTGATGTGAGTCTACGCAAAAGAAATAAGAATAACATACACACACACACAAAGACTTGATAGGCAAAATAGTCTTTGAATCTCAATCGTACAAAACGAGGTTGCAATTCACTCGTATATTAATTATACTTTTATTTTTTGCTTTTTTCATCTATTGCAGAAAAAAGAAGAAGAAGAAGAAGAGGAAGGTGTTCGACTAACATCTCAATCCGTATTTAAAGTACGTTTGATCAAATTTGATGAAACAAAGAAGGTACCAGTTATTAAACAAGTTAAAGATGTCGTTGAAAATATCAATCTTGTTCAAGTTAGTATTATTTTTCATACGTATACATATATATTCTCTTTACATTTATATGTTTGATTGATTTTTTTAGGCAAAAAAATTAGTTGAATCAATTCCTCAAGTTCTACGTGATAATCTAAGTAAAGCCGATGCTGAAACAATGAAAGCCAAAATTGAAGCAGCTGGTGGTGTGTGTGTCATTGAATGAGAGTATTATACAGATTTTTTACTCTCAACTAGTCCGAATCGTTATATACTCTTTTTGGTGTTTTTTTTTTTTTTTTGTTATCCTGTTTTCTTTTTGTATAAAAACAAAAAACAGCTTTATAATCATACGTTAATTTTTTCTTCCTTATCTTTTATGAAGAGTCACTCAATGAAAGAGACAGAAAATAACATTCAAACATTTCTGTTTGTCAACATTTTGTTTTTATCCGTTATTATATATTCTTGTTATTAACAAAGAAAACAAAGAATTACTTTTTTTTCATTCGTTTCGTAGAAGTTTTAGATGGAAACTGAGATAACAGATGCAGTACGACAAGCGGGAAACTTGCAAAATCTTGTTAATCAATATGGAAAGTCATTAGAAAAACGACCAAAAAATGCAAATGGTAAGGAGAATTCTATTCGAATATAAAAAGAAGGACAACCTATGAGCATAAAGTGTCGGTTAAGATTGAAAATATCACATTAACAAAGTAGAATTATTCTGTTTCTTGTTGTTTTTCTGCGTAAAAAAATTCGACAGTAAAACATTATTTATATTTGATGTTTTAGAAAATAAAATAGTGAAGAGAAATTTTTTTTTTGACAAGGTGAAACAAATAAATCTCGTCAATGTCATATAAATGTATCAAGTTTTATTAAGAATATTTATTCAGCATATGAAGATATGCTTATCATAAGTCGTGACAATCGCAAATGATTGAAGAAAAAAAACATAATTTACTGCATTAAAATTATTCATTCTAAAAAACCGAAATTGCGTAATTCACATAACTGAGAAAGTCGTGTAGCGAATGCATTTATAATTTTGTATTCGAATAGAAAATTTCTTTTGTCTTTCAAAAATCATTGAGTTATTTGATTATGACTAACTCGCATTATTTAATCGAAAGAATTAGCAATTTGAACCATACGATTAAGACAGTTTGCTTCAAAGGACCTAATTCAAAAAATTAGATATAAGATCAAACGATATCATAAACTCCTTGTCGCTATAGAAGCTCTCGGCTCTTCTAGAATGTACAAATCTTCAAAAATTTTACGAGGGAGGATATGATGTTGGTGTTACGCAAGAGCAGATTCATACACCAACACCATACCATGATATTATGAACAGAAGAAATATGAATTTGTTAATGTGTGATGATTTTCAATTACTTGTTCCCAGACAATGTGGCAGTTACAGAATATATAGTGATCATGATCTCAGACGTGTATTTGNTGAAACAAATAAATCTCGTCAATGTCATATAAATGTATCAAGTTTTATTAAGAATATTTATTCAGCATATGAAGATATGCTTATCATAAGTCGTGACAATCGCAAATGATTGAAGAAAAAAAACATAATTTACTGCATTAAAATTATTCATTCTAAAAAACCGAAATTACGTAATTCACATAACTGAGAAAGTCGTGTAGCGAATGCTTTTATAATTTTGTATTCGAATAGAAAATTTCTTTTGTCTTTCAAAAATCATTGAGTTATTTGATTATTACTAACTCGCATTATTTAATCGAAAGAATTAGCAATTTGAACCATACGATTAAAACAGTTTGCTTTCAAGGACCTAATCCAAAAAAATTAGATATAAGATCAAACGAAATCATAAACTCCTTGTCGCTATAGAAGCTCCCGGCTCTTCTAGAATGTACAAATCTTCAAAAATTTTACGAGGGAGGATATGATGTTGGTGTTACGTAAGAGCAGACTCATACACCAACACCATACCATGATATTATGAACAGAAGAAATATGAATTTGTTAATGTGTGATGATTTTCAATTACTTGTTCCCAGACAATGTGGCAGTTACAGAATATATAGTGATCATGATCTCAGACGTGTATTTGTCGTCTGAAGAAATATTTTTTATAAGAACATGGTGGCCTGGTCAAAACTAATGTAATGACATCTGTAAAGTCCTGCTTAAATATTTGATATTATCTAGACACCATAGAAGCCATAGGGCTTATAATATGAAGGATCTTCTATTTCTGGTAGTTGCTTACAAAAGATCTTAAACAGAAACATGTCCAACGCTGTTCGGCCCCATATTTTCGCTCTGAGTAGAACTCAGTGAAACAAAGCAAATCTTAACAGGATCTGGGCACATACATTATTCAGTCCCAGTTATAACCATGTTATTAGATTTTCGATCTTTGAGCCAACTACCGATGAAAAACTCACTGACGATATTTTTATCGGAAATTGTGCTTATTGACAAGTTCCATAGCTACTAGAATATTCTAAGAGTTGTACCTCAAATGAATGTATTCTTTATGAGATATTGAGTATTCAACGAATACTTATATGCTACCAGACAAGAAATAGAAAATTGTCTTAGACATCTGATGTCTCTAGAAAAATTATCCGTTTGAGCTGAAATTTTAATGACACTCTAGTGGCCATCAACTCTGTCTATGAATGAAATTTCAGATAAAAATCTCGTCATTGAATTTTTTATGAATAGTTGGTTCTAAGATTGAAAACCTACTAAAACGATCATAACTTTGATTGAATAACACTGAAACCCGAATTCACTTAGATTTTTTTAAATTTCAATCAGTCCTACTTAGAGTCAAATTATAGAGACCAACGGTGTCCAACAATTCGATATGTTTCCTTGCTGATCTCAGAAATCTTACACTAAATCATACTATAAGATTCTCGTAAGATCTCATCGCCATACAAGAATTCCTCTAATCTGATAGTAATATCTTAGACGGCAATGCTTTATATTTAATCAAAATTGTTAAACGTAATTTGAATTAGCGGTCGACAAATTGAGTTCTAGTTCAGGTCTGTTGAAAACGTTCTCCGCTAATGTTCGAACGGTTGAGTTCCAGAAACTGTGCTGTTTTGGGAATGATACTTTCGGTTGCGAAAAATCATTGTCCTATTACTAAAATGCCGTTTCCAAAACAAAACAAAAAAAAAACTTTTCGGACAGTTCACTTCCAGGAATCGAACTGGAAGCTGATCGACCCTTAATTTGATTTTAAACTATTTATTCATAGAAAAATACACAATACATTTTATTGCAAAGAAATCATTGTTTTTCATGTTAATTTTGTATCTTTCAGCAATATATAGTAGTTTGGCAGACGCTTTATCTTATGAATTTAATGAAGATTTTTCAAAAATAAGTCATTATATACGAACAAAAATTGATTGGTCACTTTCATCTAAACGTTCACTTCTTCATCACGTTCAAAGAGATGTATATGATAATAAGGGTAAACTTGATAATATCGCTAATTTTGTATTTGATCCAACATCAAATATAAAACAAAGCCGTCGTTTTCATATATTTATTCCAACAATTGCTTCAATTGAACGACAATATGGTTCTGGTGTTAGTGCATTATTTCATCTTCAAATTGGATTTTTTTTTATTAATTTATTAACATTAATTGTTTGGCTTGCATTAATCATAATTCCATATAATATTTTCACATCGTCAACAACATTTTCAAATGTTACATTTACATTTTCATCAATATTTACAACGAAAGGTTATTTATCTAATTCAATTTTTTTTCAAGGTTCTTATCCTACAGGAGTAATTGCTAATAAATATAATTTATCACTTATATATTTTATAACAACATATATTTATTTTATTATTTGGTTTATTTTTATTACAATACATTTTGCAATAACATATAAAAGAAAAGTATTCGATTCAATATTAGGTACAAAACTTGGCATTGGATTTATGTGTACATTTGCACGATATGACTATACAATTAAATCTGATAAAGAGAAACAAAAACATATAACAACTTTTCAAAGACAATTTTTAGATTTAATTGAAAATGATGAAAGAATTGAATCGAGTCATCGGAATAAATTTAAAACTTGTGGATATAAACTTACACTGATTATAAAGAATTTACTTTATATTTTATTAGCTATTGGATTAGGTAAGAAAAATAAAACGAATAGTTTGATTTATTTTTTATTTTTTCGATTTAAAGGTATTATCAATTGGTTAATTTTATCTTCTTGTAATAATCCAACTATTGATTGCACTGGTTCAATTATTTTTATGGTTCTTATCAACCGATTAATGCCATATTTTATCACTATTCTTACACAAATTGAACATTTCAAATATTTAGCAGATAAATTGAATGCTGTTGGATTTAGGTTAGTATTCTAAAAAACTATGTTTTGAAAATAACTTTCGACAACTAAATTTATTAATTTTTTCTAATCATATAACGGCACAAGAACAAAAGTACAGCGTAAACTTTTTCCGTACCCTATACTCTGATTGAGAAAAAGTTTCTAACTTTTACCCTGCATATCCCTAGATACAAATCAATAGTTGATTGATCAATTCTTATTTTGTACATCTTACTAGGATGTCTGAAACTCAGTTAGACTTGAAGAACGAATCTTTGAATTTTGTTAGACTTAAATGTTTTATATGGCTGCATCTCGAAAACTTTTAGAAGAGTTAAAATGAATATTTATCAGAGTCGATATTTCAGCAGATTTGTAAAATAGCATATACTAACTTCGATTTATCAATGCTTGTAGTATTTAAATCGTTTAAGATTTTCAATGAGTTTATCAGAAAGTTATAGGTTTAATCAATAATCAGTTGAAAAGATTAAGCCAGAATCGTTCCTTAAAATTTGATTTAACGAAAAGTTTCATGATCACTAGATGAACACCAATGAATCGATATCATGTAAAATTGAACTTGGTTATTCTTGTTTATTTACACATACTTCAATTAGAATCTGTTCGATTCAAAATTTACCATCCCGTGTCTGTACTCGAACAGTTCTTTTAATTTCAATGAAATATTTTACACTGAGTCTGATAGTCATTTCGAAAATAGAAGATACTTTTTATCAATTATTTGTATTCTGATACTAGCATACTCTACATATTTTTTCAGACAATATTGACAGTGATCTTATAGCAATTAAGTAAAATTTGGCGGTTATTTTAAGAGTACGATTCGTTGGATCGGTTTCAATCCTGGTTCGGGTTATCAGAACCAACCAAACAGGTTATATATTCAGAACTAAAACCAAGATCATTTCAAGAAATAGAAACCAACAAAAGTGAAAAGTTCGATAATATTTTTTTTACAAATCAGAAAATAATTTACATTAAGTTAATTAGTCAAGAGCACTTTTGCGAAATCATTTATGAAATTTTTTTGCGCACATGAAATATTTTCTTGTTTAGATGTATTGTCTTAAACATATGTATGATGTTATCATTTACCATACATTTTTTTGTTAATGCACCTTCATGTTATGAAACAGCTTATGGTCAATATATCTATATGCTTTTGTTATCAGGTACATTTCAAAAATACTTTCATAGTAAAATATAGAATATTTTGTTTTAGATTTATTTGCATCATTGGTCTTTCCAATATTATTTGGTCTTTTATTTGATTTAATATGTGGTAGAAAGAGTCGTAATTTTGATGGTATTAATCTTCATGTTCAATTAAGTCCACCTGTATTACTCTATAGTCAATTTCTTATATGGCTTGGAATTTATTTTTCTCCTCTTATATCGATAATGGTGTTAATAAATATTTTATTTTCATTTATTTCTCATCGTTTATATTTATATATTCGTTCACTTCGTTCAAATTCGTATAAACGTGTTTTTATTTGGAATGCTCATCGTCTTGAATATTTAATATATTTATTGGCTTATTTTCTTTTAATAGTAAGTGTAACATGCTTTGTTGTATTTACAACCCAAATAAAACCAAGTGAAAATTGTGGACCATTTCGTCAATGGAATGCTTCATATCAAGTCATTGAAAATTTTTTGAATGAATATCAATCATCTGTTTTATGGATATCAATTGTTAATTTTCTAACATCACCGGGTTTTATTTATTTTCTTGGTGTTACTTTTTTTGTTATTGCTTATAAATTAAAACATGAAGAATTAGCTGAAAAACAAGTAATATTTACATCATATCTTTTCTATTTCTCAACATATTGATTTGTTTGTTTTAGCTTGTATTCATACGTGATAGTAGTCTTGCAAATAAAAAAAAATTACGAGAAAAAGCAGTGAAAAAATTACATCAACAACAAAAGAAGAAAAAAGAAAAACGAAAATCTGTTAAAAAAACATCAATTGATAATGACGATGATGTTGAAGAAATCGAACGATTTTAAAAAACTATCTGATTACACATCTATTTTTCCGTCCACATATTTTTTTTTTGTTTTTCTTTTTGAAACATTAAATTCAATATTTTAATTCATCTATTTTCTTTTTTTTTTTTTATAATGAATTTTTTATAATTGAATTGTGTATTGATAAAAAAGTTTCAATCTAGACATAAATCTAGATGTCTATGTTTTTTTCTTATGAGAGGATACTACTAACTATGAAACACCACTTGTATATAAATACTCTTCCGTAGGACTATATAAAATCATAGGGAGACTTTTCTATTACAAACTTCTAATACTGGCATTTAAAATATCCCGTTATCCAGTAATGAATAGGGTAAGATTTTTGCTTCTTTTGTTTCTCGCTATAATATCGTTGTAGATATTCAAATTATTTTTCGAAAGAGTGTTCATGATTTTCTCTGTAAACCTTTTATAAGAAAATGTTTTACCTGGCGACTGATATTAGGAGGATAGGAAAGCTTGTAATTAGAAATCTAGCTGTATGATTTGATAGACATCTTAGAATTTCTGATTGTGATCCAAAGGAAATGAATCACTTGTGAGATTTTTATAGTCTCATGAGGAAAGTTGTTCAACTTTTGAATCACTTTCGACTCGAGACTATGTGCATTATATATATCCCAATGAGCTATGAATATTCTGAAAAGATTTCGTGTCTTTAACTTATTGCTACGGAGATCCTGCAGTTTTATGGTATTTTTTAAATAAATGCAGTGGTAAGAGAAAAATTGACTTAAAGCTTTGCATACAGACAGGTCCTAATGAGAATAGGTTTTTTTTTTAAAGTGTCAGATCTTTTGGTTCGCTTCTACTATAAAAAAAGAACATCAAATCTGTTGGTTTACATAAGTGATATAAGAGACATTCTATTACCGTAGATGTATCTTAGGATAGGAACAGCGATAAAACTTGAAACATCTACAGAAAAACTATTTTCGTTAAGACCTGTTTGTATACAAAATTTCAAGTCTGATTTCAAAAATCAGTTTTTCTAGATAACAGCATTTTATTTAAAAAAAAATACCGTAAAAGTGCAGTATCTCCGTAAGAATCAACCAGCGACTCGAATTTCTTTCAAGCTATTCATAGGTCATTGTTTACCGCTTTGGATGACGAAAAGGGTTTTTAATTTTAATTTTATTTCATTTTTAGGATCCTCCAAATCTTAAAACTTCAATGATTCTATCCATCGAATAAGAAAAAGGACTGCAGTTCACTAGATCGAACACTGTCTAAAAGTGAGCATCAAATATGATCGGACTATATACCAATTAAAAATTCAAACTAGAGTTTCGTCGAGTGACTTACTAATTACATGTTGGTGTCGTAACTGCAATAGTGCTTATAATTTTCGTATGGATAAGGTATTGGTCTTTTCACTAGAGAACTTTAGAAACTCATCATGATTTCGGAAGAAATCGTTGAAAATTAAAAGTCGTTCTTAGAAATTTTCCAACAAAACATCTGAGGGGTCATGTCTATATGCTTTTCCTAACAGCATTTCTTTTTTTTTTTTTTTGTAGAGGAGGAAACCTTAAAAGATACTCAATTTAATGTAAGAAGATCCTATTCAACATGAAACGAAATGTCGTTGGATTGACTATATAACTGAACACCTACATACAAATCAAATCAATGCGGCTTCTCTCTAGTCATTTTGTTTTCTTGTCTACTGTACAGTTTTTCTATTCAATATAAACTCCAAATTGAAGCTATTAGATTTATCATTGCATAGAATATGTATTATTTTTTTTTATAGATTTCTTTCCATATGTACAAACAATTTGTTGATCCTAATTCTACAGATAGTGGAGGTTATGAGCGTCGTCCACGAGGAACAAAACAATCTGACGAAAATCATGAACATTCAAAAAAATCTTCAACTCGTTTTAATCCTCATTCAATCGATGATAATCATCTTGAAAAACCTTGTAAAGCTTGTATTGATTTTAAAGATTGGTTAAAACATAGTACTACTACTAATATTGAAAGAAAACCAACTGTTGTTGATCAACAAATTTCAATAAATTCTGAATGTCCATTAATGCGTGATGATTTAGGTCGTGCATCATGGTCATTACTTCATACTATGGCTGCTTATTATCCAAATGAACCAAAACAAGAAGAACAAAAATCAATGAAACAATTTATTAATTCATTTTCAAAATTATTTCCATGTCCTGAATGTCGAGCAGATTTTCAAGAAGAAATAGTTAAATCCCCACCTGATGTTTCGAGTTGTATTGGACTTTCAACATGGATGTGTCAACAACATAATATAGTTAATAATAAATTAGGAAAATCTGAATTTGATTGTAAACGAGTATTAGAAAGATGGAAAGATGGACCAAAAGATGGTAGTTGTGATTAATAATTTGTGTTTTTTTATATTATTTTTCGAATAAAATAAAACAAACAAACAAATTAAATTGAATTGAATACAAGACTATTTTTTTCGTCATGTACAACAGAATTTTTAAGCTGATTTAGTACCATTTATTGTTGGTGCTAGAATTTGTGGATCAACAGCAACAATTACATTAAGAACAACATTTACAATAGCTAAAAGAACAGATAATATAAGTGAAAAATTATTTAATGATATTAAACGATGTTGTTGTCGTTCTTTTGATATATCATTGGCACCCAATAAAACCAATAGACATGCATTTATAACTTGAATAAGTAAGGATGCACAAACAAGTGCAAGACCAACATACCAAAGTGTATCTTGATTTGCTTTATTACCAAGAAGAGTTTTCAATTGAACAGCATTTGTTACAAGTAATGCTAATTCAAAACTGCTATTAGCCAAAGTTTTTTTTGTTGCATAGTTATTAAATGTAGTATGTCCACAATCTAAAGTACCAGGACGATTTGTATGATCCTCTATATCTATTGCTTGTTTTGGCATTCTAGATAGAAAAAATAGATTCTTTTCTTATTCTATTCTTAAAATACCCAACAGAGAAACAACAATACACGTCTACAAGTCACAAATAGCTGACTCATATCCGATTATTTGATACCCTCCCTATCTCTTAGCTATATTTGATATTATTCAAACGGGGTACAAACATGAAGGTTGATAAAAAAAAATATATGCAAGATTAATATAATCGGTTTCTTCTTGTTTTGTTTGAATATAAACTTACATTTTATTAATATAATCGTTGCAAATCAAGTCTTATGTATGTAAAAGGAAAGAATATTTAACTGTATTTTTACAGAACAACGATGATCGTTGATAGATGTCTCGTATATTTTTTTCTTGTGCTGTTATTGTTTTTTCTCGTTTGTTGACCAAATGAGATAGATTACGGAGAAGGATCGGCAGAAAGAGAACAGTCGAGAGAAAAAAATGGTCTTGACACAGCAGATATATCAGAGTATTAATATAAGAAGAGAAAAAAATGATGACGATGATGAGCAAACAGATGATACACACGTTATCTCGTTTATTGCTATAGAATACGAGAATGAAAGTAAAAAAAAAGGCATTTGATACCATTGACAACCAATTAAAATGAATGTATGTATAAAATGTTCAGACAAAAGGTTGCCGATAAAGATCAAGGTAATTAAAAACATGAGGCTATAACATGAGACTATGTGAATGTTCAACCTTCTTCTCTTTTTTTTTCTTGTTTCTACCAACTGACATCACGTATATTAGCATATCAAAGAGAAAGAAACACATCAACCTTCAGTCATTCTTTTTTTTTTGTGCTCTATTTCAATATTTGTCAAGTTGGGCACATAATGCACAGACATACAACATCTGCTAGCATACTGACAAAAACTATTTTTTTTCAGATAGATGAAAAGATTTTTGTAATAAAAAAGTCATATTGAAATAATGATTCTAAACTTGACACATTAATAATATTATTCCAATCACCGTTAATGGTTCTTTTTGATGATGAAAAAGAATATGATCACTGGATCTGTTCGATTTTAGCAATATTATATCATCATTCGACGCTCTTACATAAATCATATGCTATTCTTCACATTAAATTTCGAGTGTTGATCATATGAATACAACTTAAGTCTTATCTTGTGAACTTTACCTTTTCTTTCATAATCATAAACATTTCGATCATTTTTGCATAGAAATCTCGTTGTCTTTCAAGCTGTCGTAATTGAAAGTAAACGATTTGATTTGTTTGTGCTAATATTTCCAAATAATACAGAAGAAACTAAAAAAAACAGGGATGTCCCAAGCGATGGATGACCCTCCTTCGTAACTTTGGAAAATTTTCGTTTTCTCTCAGCGAAAATGAACAATTTTCCTCGTTTTTTTTTTTGTTTACCAATCCACGTAATAAGACTTGAACCCGCCCCCCCCCTCTCCTCAAATCGTGATGACCTCGAGACATCCCTGAAAACCAAACAGATATTGTCTTAATCTGCAGTCTCAAATTTCGTAAACTGACGTGATAAAATAACTTTTCCTTGGAATTGTATTCCATGCAGTTATGATTGAATAAACTATTAATCACGTGTTCTCATATTATTATTCAACAGTAATAACTACTTATGTAAATTTGCAATCAACTTTTTTTCTTTAAGCTTCATAAAATATGTGCTTGTTTTACAAATAGGAGCAACAAAAATAGAAAAATTTACAGGAAATACACTTCAGCTATTTATCTACTATCCAAAAGATTTACACTTTGTGCAATCAAATGAGACATATTATATTTAGTTAAATATTGAAACACACCATTTGATCAACATATTCAATACTGACTATTACTAAATGTTGATGTCAAATACTGATAAACATTTTGTATTACAAATTCATTCAAGTAAACTATCAGTTGACTTTCCTTTCTACATAGTCCGCTATGTTTCTATCGATAATTTAATGTATCACTTAAAGAAATCATACATTGAATTAATCATCCATGAATACATTTGAAACTAAGTACAGGAAAAAAAATTATATATACGTATATAGTCAGTTTGTCAAACACGAAAACATTTCGAGTATCAACGATATTCATCTTCGTAATTAAATCAAAGTACAAGAATATTTTATTCATTGGCTCATGGTGCATTATACACATCTAATGATACACTAAGAGAAGATATAGAAAAAGTTGGTGTTTCTATCATTTTATTAAACATAGTAAATAATATTTTGGTTGTAGAAATTGTACTACACTAATTACTTTCTGACATATTGAAATAATAGTAAAACGAAATTTCTTTTAATAGTCATTTTATGAGAAGAAGAAAAGTCTCAAAGTATAAAAAATACTTCTACGCATTTTCGTCTATCAAAACTAATGTTATCTCTACTCCATGAACTTCATCTTACAAACCTTCTCAAACTCAGTTAATAGATAGTTGATACTCATATCAAAGTTTACTATGAAGATTGCTGAGAACTTTGTATAGTATTAAAGACAATTATACACATGCATTATAAATTAATAAGATGAGTTTTACAGTAAAATAGATATTGATTAACTTATTTGTATAAACCCAAAAATAGTATTGTTAATAATATACACTATTTATCTTTTAAACTAATCGGATGATCTTATTAGTAATGCACACGGTTGATGCCGTATGATAGAACTTAAATTTTAGTAGTAATATGATTTCTAGATATAATTGAATTGATATAGAATATAAAAAATGCAATGCTAATCAAACAAGTATTTTTTTTACTTTTACGAGTGAACAATCACATAGAAACTATAGAAATGAATGAAGAAAAAAATTACATATGATATATGTTAGGAATTTGATTTCTGGAGTAAAATTACAGAAAATGAAAATAAATATTATAAAACGAAATCATTCAAAACCATTAGAAAATTTTTACATACAAACATAATGAAAAAGATCATTGATGCCTAACATTATTTGAATTATTACTTATGCAGTTTTTATATCAAATGATTTGAATTTGCACATAGCTTTACGATGAACATAAATACTTAAAACTTTTAAAGTTTTTTCGTTCAATGGAACCGATATTGAAACATGTCAAATGTAAGTAACGAACCATAGACAAATAAATAGACAAAATAAAATCAAAGTTGAGAGCATTAAAAATAGAAATACCAAACATCAGGAAGTATACATAAAATATTCAATTAATATATTAAAACTATAAGAAATGTTAAGCAGAATAGTAGCCAGCGATAAGGATATGAAGTACAAACAAGAAAAGATGACAAAAAATAAGCAGTCGAAGACAACTCTTAAAATATTAACATTTTTGTTTCATATAATAAAACATCTTTGTCGTGAGTAAGACATAAAAACTACAGCTCATGATCACGCCGTTTACTTCACAGCTCTATTAAATTGTTTCCTCGACTGAAGTTCATAAAAACTATTCTTTCTATACACTATCACTGATGTCTGTCTGATAAATAATATTTCTTCTTACCAAAGTACATACAAGGATATTGTATAGATAAAATGCTTCAATAGAATTAATTAGTAAATATCTAATTCAATGTACTCTATCGAAAGGTTGAATAGTTGGAACGATTTGAAAGCGTAGAAGGTCAATAATATTTACGATAAGAATAATAATTAGACATTTTCAAATACTAATGTTCTTACTCTAAGGATTTAAAAAAAATATTCTTCTGGATCAAGTACGATTTACTTTACGTTGTAATATTCAACTTTTGTTTTCTGCATATCAGTATGCAGCTAAAGTTTTAAAATAATATGATTTACTAATGCTGCATTAATCTTTCTGTATATGTTAAAAGGATTTCTTTAATCAAAGTTTCCTTTTATAGGAATATGATAAGCAAATATTATTACTAAGTATTATTGTTGGTATCATGAAAGCAATTTTTAAACGAACTAGTTTTGAAAACTTGCTCTATGTGCATCAATATAATGTCATTGATGCAGTTTTTCTTTACTTATTATTATTATCTTAGATAACAATTGAAAATCATCTATGGAACGCTTTATACGCATTTTTCTTACTTCACAGTCGGTGTAATGTCGTTAATGAGGCCAAAAATATAACTTGATAGTAGTAGTATTTGTGTATGTTATCTATATGAAAAAATCACTGTAAATAAGCTTATAATATTAATAAAAAAAAAACTCAGTCCATACGAGCGAACCAAAATGGAGATGTTTCAATTGTTGATAGTAGTGCCATTTATAGCTCATCCTATATAATAACTTCTACAAGTTCTATTAATATCGTCATACATAATAAAAAATCAAATATATTTGTACTTATTGTACATTATTATCTTGTATAATTGATGAAAACTTGATAACATACTACCCTCATGGTTAATATCCTTCTGATATTGTTTTCCTATTTGCGGATGATCTCGCTCTTGTTCTATCGGGTTCACTGGAAAAGAGGTTCACTGAAAATGTTAAAGAACTTGAAGACATTGCAGCTGTAGTCCTGAAACAGCTCGAAAAATTTGCAGAAGACCTAATTCTACCAGTAAATATTTCTAAAACAAAAGCCCTTCTTGTCCACAGTATTGTATC